>MU722696.1:0-29055 GCA_026770625.1 Nicotiana glauca
CTAATTACATATCCAATAATTTTTATAAAAGTTTTTCTTAGATGGTCTACAAAGTGTCTAATTGGCACATATATGGTTTAGTTGAAGGGTCTGATAGGAACAACTCGATGTTTAAGTGCCCAAGTGACTAAAAAGGCCAAGTTTAAGGGCCCAGTTATGTATTTGGCCTAGATAAAAAGTTATAGCCAAAATAGTTAATTTCAAGCTATGTGTTTTTTATAACTTTTTACATGCCTTGACTATTTATGTCAATTGTATAAATCTTTATTTTCAGGTCAAATTCTAAAAAATATTAACTAAAACTTTATTGATTTTGACTAAATAAAAATATTTAGCCTAAATAATCCAAGTTGTATTATACATTGTATTCGAAAAAAATTATCTAAAAAGTAATATTCTTAAAAAGATAAAAAAATATATATTTTATTTTTCAAAAAAAATGTCACATAGACAGAAAAATCCAAGTGGCAGGTGAGTGCACCCACACTTTTTGCCACATCAGCGTCTAGGGGGATAATAGCTCTTAAAAGACCAAGTTGAGGGGAATAATTAAGACCGGACATAGTTTGGGGAGATATTTATAATTTGAGCCAAGTTTAAGGGTGATTTAAGGTATTTTACTTTTTTTTTATGGTAAATATATAAATATTTGCTGGACTTCCCTGTTCTTTTCTCAACCATTAACCATTTTGATGCCCCAACTTCTCTCCCTCTAACAAAAAAAGTTGATTCTGTCGTTGTGCAAAATTTGAAATAACAAAAAATGGCAGTTCGTTGTACAAAATATTCAATATTCACGTAAGTTTCGAGGAAGGATTACAACATTAAGGGTGTGATGTATATAGCCTACCCTACCTAATGCAAGCATTAATGGTCGCTTCTACGGCTCGAACCCGTTGACCTATACGATCACACGAAGATAATTTTACTGTTACTCAAAGACTCCCCTTCTGTATATAACTTGAAATCTTATCGTAAATATATATTTGCTGGACTGCCCTAATCTTGTCTCAACCTAACCATTTTGCTGCAAACAATAATCAATAACACCACACCATGCCTGTTACATTAGGAAAAAATCTTCATTTCTGCTTCACCAAATCCAAACGTCGAATGCTATCACAATTCTCCAATATCCATGAAAAACAAGAACATTATAACATGCCATTTTTCAACTCCCTTTACGAATTTACACTCGAATGTGACATCGTAGAATCCACTATTCCTGATTTCTCCACTGTCTTCGCTTCGCCACGATTCTTCTTCTCTTCCCCTGGCAACTCCAACTCCATTATTGACTCCTCATTCATGTCTTCCTCCATAGCATCAACTTCTTCGTCATTGCAAACAGAGGTAGATTCATAATTTGAACTAACGAGTTCAATCTTTAAGGTTCTTAGTCCTAAACTCATCGTACCTTTGAAATTATCAATACATAATTATCTTTGTTAGTATAATATTTTTTGGTATTTTCACACTTCTATTTATTTTCGTATTAAAAGTACAGAGTTTAGTTGAACTTATTAAACAAAGGCTGCATCCGCCTCTGATTGCAGGCTGAGCATCAGGGATCTGAAACACTTTTAGATGGCTGCACTGCTATTCCACCTTACTCTCCAAACCCATATTTGGACTTCAGGATATCCATGCAAGAAATAGTGGAGTCATTTAACTTGAGTGATACAAGAGCCAATTGGGAGTCATTACATGAGCTTCTCATGTGTTATATCTTGCCTTAAATACAAAGAGCACATACAAATACATAGTTTGTGTATTTGTTGACTTCCTTGTCAGCCTCATGGCTTCCAAAGTGATACGTCGAGATTCAGAATTTAAATTTGATGAATTTAATCTTTAAATTCCTAGCACTTAACTTATTGTACTTTTGAATTTGGTTCAATTATTAATATTATTCGTTACTATAATTTTAGTGACTTTTCACATATATATATTTATGTTTCGTGTAAAGAATATTAGATTTAATTGAATACCAGGATCAAGAATATGTACTCTTTTGATCCTCCTCACTCCCAGACATAATTTAGTATTTCGAATTAAGTTTCTATTTAGTTGGTGTAAACACTGAGGGATCAAAGAATACTACATAAGAAAGGGCGACTCTTGAACCTGTTCTAAAGTCATTTGAGGATTCAATTTGTACAATTAAAAGTTCACCAAGAATTGTTCTTAGTTACAAGAATCGACTTTTTAATTGAGTAGCAGTGTGCATGAAACATAGATGTTGGCAGCTAATGAATATCATGTGCATAACAACAAACATCCCTTTGTTGTCTTTCATAGTACGAATCTGTCTCCTATCATCCTTTAGTACAGTGTCTTCTTGTTCGATTGCTTTTGGAAATTTTGCAGATTTACACTGCCTGAAAGTGTGAAAAATGTTGGGGCGTTATAATATTGCAGAAGTAATAGTCCAACATGCAGAAACAAGGATTAGGCGGATTTATGTTATACATATGAAAACAAAGACAAAATTAGACTACCAATATAATTTAACGGGTGTAAAGAGGTCACTATATTTATCATGTCAACAAATACTTATTACAAAAATGCACCTGATAATTAAGGTTTAGTAACTTGAATATTGTGTATATTTTTTTTAGTTTTTTTTTAACATAGTCAGTGCATAAAGCTTAAACTCTTAACGAGCCCGCTGACTCTAAACAAAGAAAAAGAGAACGTAGCTAAAATATGTAGCTCATGACATAAGCAATGCTCGTTTGAGCAGGTAGAAGTTGAAGCTTTGAATTTGTCATTTCATAAGTGATTGCCACAGAGAAATTGAATATTAGATGGTTTGTCTATCGCATGACCACATTGTCGAAAAAACATCGAAGCATATTCACATTATGGTACAATTTGGATGTAATTCATCACAATGGTACACTTGTACTTGATCACATTATAATATCTTCCTTGAACATAACTTATGAATAAAATTCTGTTTTACTCCAAATATCTTTTTAAAAAGGAGGTGTGCGAGATTGTAGCAGAAAACATATATCTATAATTGTTCACATATACTATACGTTAATTTCCAGTTTCTAAGTTATATACTGGAGCAAAGTAAGAAATCAAAGAAAGATGGTTATCCAGAAAATACTGTTTCTATTTAGATAAGTTGGTTTCCTAATCGTTTCCTTGTCGGAACATTTGATATGGTAATTATAAAACAGAGAAAATGTTAAGAGAAAAGCTACACTCCCAAATTCTCTAAGTTTAGAAAAACTAGCACATAAACATGCAAAATGAATTTGCGTGACTCAACCAAAATTGAAAGGATTCGGCATAAATGTCCAGAGAAACATTAAAAGAAAAATACGGCAAACATTTTCTGCATTTGGTTTAAAGGAACTGTTCCTGGCATATCATTTCTTCTTAGCATCTCCTGCCTTTGTCTGCAAAATTCATGCAACCAAGAACATCAGCACGAGAATAAAATAATTGATACGAAACCAATAAACCCTCTCTTCGTCATAGCTGAAGAGGCAAAAATAAAAACCATTACCTTCTTGACACCGCGTACTTTCTTGGCTCTATTCTTCCGCTCCTTCATCTGCTTCCTAGACTTCTCGACCTTTGTGTCTAATCCATTCTGCAAGTGTTGTTCAACAGTCAAACAAATTAGCCGAAAACATATTAATCATTAAGCCTGCCGATTTGATGCTGAAGGTGCACTCAATATAACGGAGCATGAAAACTAAATCATTTAAATTACTTAAAGATAAGACTGTTATATGACAAATGCATCATAAACCAGAATCTATTAAATGAGCAAGGATAGGACTGGAGGAAGAGAATAGGTTTAAAAAAAACACATGACTTTATGGACACATAGCTCAAACAAATGCAGCCTTTTATACAACATAGCTCAAAATAATGCAGCATTACAGCTAGCAATTACTTATTGATAGCAAAAGAGCAGAAGATAACATTATCGAGGATGTGTAAGACTGTCAACTTCTGAAAAACGAAGAAACTGCACATGCGGGTTTTTTATATCAACTAGTCCTTGTTGATAAACATTTCCAACAAAAATAGCAAAAGAACTAAGGAAAGATGGCATATGCTGTAAACATTTCTCATAAATCAATTACTTGTGTATGTTAAATTATAACATGTACTTTATCTGGGATTAATATTATTGAGCTGAAGATAATACACAAAGATCCTTCACTGCAAAATTCTCTAATCCATATTTTATGCATTAAAACAAACAATGAGCAATGAGATAACTAAATGCAAGAAATCTTGTACTTATCTCAAATCTTTCTTATCAAAAAGTAAACATCAGCAACAAGATAAATTGTTTTTATAATTTTCATGCTTATACTCGTTTGAAGAACAAAACCGGCACAAAGTGCAATTGAAAAACAATATCAACGCATTTTTCACACTAAGGCTCCATAGGGATGTCTCAAGAATGAACTTGCAAAACAATTCAAAAGATTAAAAGCTATCAGGTGATATTAGATCCTTTCCAACTATTAAAGGAGTTGTAATACCGCATTACCTTCTTGACTTAATGACTTTTATGCATTTGGATCAGCCTGTACTTAATGACATAAATAAGTAATATGATTTCTTACCCTGATCAGCCTGTACTTTGGCTCGTATTTCTTCGCATTCTCGACAGAATCATAGATCAAGCCAAAACCAGTAGATTTGCCTCCTCCAAAGTGGGTCCTGAACTTAAACACAAAGATTGCATTTGGATCCTTCACCTCATACATCCTTGCTAATTTCTCTTTCAACTCGGCCTGCAATGACATTTTAAACAGGTGGGACATAAGAAATTAAATCAAAAGCATATGAAACTCGAATAAGCTGTACATGCTTTGCTTTCTCTATCTCCTATACTAATCACCTACATCTCAATTGCGAACTAGTTGGATTCAAATATTCGAATCCTCTGTATCCACTAAGAGATTATTGGACTATTTTCAAGCTGGCCGTTAACCTACCTCAAACTCCCTCATTTACCCTAGCTTGTAACAAGCTATGTTCTGCAATCCACACACAAGTGGAGTTCTCCTCCTCAACGACAACTAAGATAATAGCAACTAGCCTCAATTCCAGACTTGTTGAGTCGGCCTCGGCTATATGAATCCTTCCAACCAATTCCAGTACTCAATTATGAGTGTTTTATAGAAATAGAAAAACTTGAAAAAAAAACACATATTTTGCCTTCTCTTCTGTTTCCAATATTACGACTACGACTTACCTTTTCTAACATTTCTAGTACCATTTAATTCATTCGGAACCTCTCAGTAGAATCAAAGAGAAAGGAATGGATCTTGTAGTATAAGTCGCATTAGCAACTAAAATTGCTGAAATTGCAAAAGGCACTCAGCAAAAATAATTAAACAAAAGGAAATAAGGCGGACGAAATAGATTGTCTAACCTTAGAAACATTGGCCCTTCCGGGATGCAAGACATCGATAATCTGAGAAATTAAACATGCCAATTAAAACATATTAGTAACAAGGGAATGAGGTTTAAGATATGCAGTGCAGCTTGTTCTTAATACTAACAACATAGGTAATATAAGTCTTAAAAGACTTACGAATTGTTTCCTTGCAAGAAGACGATTGGTCATGAACTTCCTTGTTCTAATTGTCACTGCTTTGTCCGCCATTTTTCTGTTAAAAACAATTTACCTTAAAAATTCAGCAAAATTTTACTTGCATTTGCATCTAAATATACGCATTCATGATTCTACATAAAAATTGGATAGAAATTATACTTGTATGCCTCTGCAAGATACTCCGGCGCCCCTGTTCTGAATGCTGCCTCACAGACCTCTCTCTACTTTGCAGAATTGGAGGCTTTTGTCTTAGGGTTTTAATTTGTTTAGAAGCTCCACGATACCATTGGGCCAATCAATTACCGGCTGGCCCATTGTTAATCGAGCATAAAAGTGGGCCGTTGTGGTTTACGCTGGATAGACTTTTTTAGGGAGAAATTTAAAAATAGCTAGATTTACAGGTGGTCGTTCAAAAATAGACCAGTTTCAAAAACAATCGAAATTTAGTCACTTTTCATGTAAAGATAAATTTGAGCAAAAATACTATTCAACACCCAGAAAATACGCCAGTATATTATGCTGGAGTTCCAGCATAAGTACACTTGAACTCCAGTATATTATACTGGAATTCTAGGATAAGTATGCTCGAACTCCAGCATAATATGATGGAGTTCCGGGATAAGTATGCTGGAACTCCAACATAATATGATGGTGTTCCAGCATAAGTACACTAGAACTTCAGCATAATATACTGGAGTTCCAACAAAGTATACAGGTTCAGTATAATATGCTAGAAGTTCATACACAAATACTCGAATCTCCAATATATTATGCTAGAACTTTCTGTGTATTGGAGTTCCAGCATAATATGCTGGAAGTTCATATACAGGTGCACCGAACTCCAGTATATTATGCTGGATCAGTCTCTGTTGCAGCAAAATAGTAGCTATTTTTCATTGATTGGTAAACGCTAGCTATTTTTGAATGACCAGTCCGAAAACTAGCTAGACCGTGCTATTTGAGCCTTTTTTAAGAAGAATTAACTAAAACATCCGTTGGTCTAATCTCTTAAACTAAAAATAGCCGGCAGATATAATATATGTATAGCTGTATATAATTAATGTACAATCTATGTATATCGAATTGAATTTGGCCGGCTATTTTTGTAATAACACCTTTTTTTAAATCACTGCTTATAGTTTTATCCCGTTAATTTTTTTTTGAGAAAATAGCCTCATGTCAGTATTATAAAACACGCTTGTCAGAATTTTGAAGCACTAGAAGTTCTAACGATCACCAGAATTTTTAGCCACAATGTCGAAGAAACCGGGTGATTTGTCATTTATAACAAAATTCTAATAATCACCATAGTGTTATGAGCTTTAAATTTTTTCCCAACATGCTTTAAAATTTTGTCGACCGAGCACTTTAATTCTGGTATGAAGCTTGTTTATCCTCAAAATCAGGTAACAATTGAATTTGTAAGTAGTTTTAAGGATACGTGGATTAAATTGGTACAAAGCGATAAATTAAATTGCAATTGAAATGAAGTATGATAAAGTAAATTCAAACCACACGAATTGAAAAATAATAGCTTTGGGAGGTGAACCAACCTTGAATAGAATGCACTTCGATTAATATTAAAACACAGTTGAATAAGAACTTTAAAGAGAAAATAACAGTATATTACTTTTGATCGATTGTTACAATGTCCTTTACAAGTAATCAGACCCCTTCTATATAGTAGGGAAGTCCTATATTAGGTTCAACTCTATAAAAGGTAAAAGATCTTCTGATTTGCTAATATGTCGATTCCTTATTGATACGTGCCGAGATTCTCGCTGCAATACCTGACCGATCGGCCTTCTGTTATTTCGATCTTCTATTGGTTATACTAGCAATGTTTCATCGAGCTCGTTCGGGGTCAAGTTCGATTCAGGGATCATGGACTCGATGTTCTCAATGATGGACATTCTGACCTCGTGTTCTAATTTGATGGGACTCGGGGTTGATATTCAATTCCTTACGTTTCGAGCCCGATTTGTCATGTAGTGGACGAGCCCGATTTCGACCGTATACAGATTGTACCCTCGTTTTTCGGAGGGTAAAAGACGAGAAATGATATGAGCTTCTTATTCTCTCCTAGATACTCCACGTCAGAAATGACAAAGTAGACGAAACGTCTCGTCAGTCACGTCTTAAATGGCATTAAATGCTTATCTGTTGCTGGTCGGCCTCTCCTGGATTTGAACCATCGTTTGGAAACTATAAATATCTCCTTCTTCATTCATTCAAACGTTACATCCAAACCTTCTCTACTCTTGTTCCTTAGAAATCTCTGCATTTTCTAACACTTGTATTCTGATTTTTGAAGATCTTTGTAAGAACTTTCGCTTGTCTTCATTCCAAATCAAGTGTATCCCTTTAACTTCCTCTTTTTTATCTCTTTCCATCTATTTTAAAATAAATGGAATTTTTTTTAGAAATAGTTCCCCAAGAAGAAGTTACTTTTACATCACGATTGGCTGCCGAGGAGACTGTTCCGTGTTCTATCGAGGAACCAATAGCGGAACCCCCTTAAGCACATTCATACCAGGTGGGTGCTCGATTGCCGCCGATTTCAGAGAAACCTCCATCTGTACTGGGCCGGTTGAGAAGGTATCGAGGTATATTTGCTTGATCACCTAAGAGACTCTCCCCACAGTAAAAAGGACTGCAACTGGGTTGATAAGCACGTGGTGGTTCGCGGACCGAGGAATATATCACAACCCATGTCGAGGGATATTTAATTGTTTATACTTATCCCTTTATGATGGGCCCATTAGACCTGGTTATCATCCAGTTCTATAGAAGATACGAGGTATGGCTCGGCCAAATTCAACATTTATTATGGAGGATCGTGATCCTCTTTCGGTTCTTCGTGAGCAAAATCGATGGATTCTCGTTCACCGTCAACCACCTTATGTGCCTATACAGTCCCTGAATCTTTCGGTATGGGGGAGGGGGAGACTGATTAAACTTGCACGCCATGCTAGTAAAGCCCCGTTCTCGAGCATCAATGAAGATCGAGATCGAGGTTGGCTAGGCTGTTTTATCCGAGTGAGGACCTCAGACCTGATCTCAGCCAAGTACATGTCGTTCCTCGAGAAGTGTAACATAAAACATAAGTAAAGTTTCGTTTGTCTAAATATTTTATTTTTTACTCTCTTTTCCTTCTTTCTTATTGGTGTTTGGTGGCGATGCAGCTGTTGCTCAGGTCCCAAATGTAGTCTCTCAACTCAAGGAGTGGGTCGAGGTCATTGTCTCTCAAAAGCCATATTCTGAGCGGTATGGTGTGAACTTTCAAAATGCCGATGGGAGGCCTGTTCTCATGGTGAGGTTTCTTTCCTGAGTGAATAACACTTGGTTTTCTTTTGTGTCACTGAGTTTTTACTAGTTTCATTTCCCTTTGCAGGTCCTTCCGAGGATGTTATAATGAGGCCTCCATCCAGTGATGAGGATTGCCCTGCCGATCCCCTGCTCCGAGACAAGGTGAGGAGAAGAAGAGGAAAAGGGCTTCGAGTTCTCCGAACTCGGTGAATAAAAAACCCGAGGAGGAGGTTGGTGCGCAAATCTAAATAAAGCACCAGTTCTAAAGTACCATCATCGAAATTTCTCCGCCAGCTGAGGGACGAACCCGAAGAAAAAGACGAAGAAGAAGAAGCCTTTGAACTGGTGGCCCTCGTGCGGTCGGTTTGGCCTTTGTAAAAGTCTTTTGATATGTATATAAAGCTTCTTTCTCGTCAGCAATTTTTGAGTTTTTTCCCTTGCTTTACCATTCATATTCACAAAGATTAAAATCCTTAGCATGAAATAGTTAGGTTATGCTTGGAGGTTCGAGCAAGCCTAGCCTTCAACATTATTTTATTTTTAAGGCATCGTGGGGGTTCGGTGTGACTGAAAATTTTACCCTAAAGTACTTATACTTTTCTAGATTATAGTTTGTCGAGGGTAGCTTTTAAAACCGTTTAAGAATTTTTAAGCCTTGTTGTTTTTGTTACGAGTCTCAGACGTCTTCGGGTCATTTTAGTTTGGCCGTAGCTTTTTTAGTTCGGTCGTTTCATCCCGAGTTATCCGGATTATCTAGGATAACAGTCCTAGTTGGAGATGGCAGTAACCTTTAAAATTCAGGTGTTTCCTAATAGGTCTTGTGCCTCCGAGCTCCGATGGCTCGGATTGTCCGAGTTTGTTTTTGGACGGCAGTCCCTGAGTGGCCCTTGGGCGTTTCCTAATAATAAACTATTATTTGAACTTGTATTAGGGTAGCCCTTAGGCTCGATACCTTTAGGGTATCGGATGTAGGAAATTTCTTGAGAAATGCAAGAAAAATTTTAAAGGACAAGATATTTATCCGCAAGGAAGAAACATATTTTTATTCTTGTGCATAATAGTGATACATGTGTACATGCTTTGTGCTAGGGCTCGAGCAGTCTATGTGGGCAAAGTTCATTTGACTGTTTGGCCCTTACAATAAATACTATTGATCGAGACCCTTCAATTACAAAGTTTCTTTCCTTGCTAAATCGATGTCCGAGGGTAATGCCCCCAGTATTCAAGGTTGATCATAGAGAGAAGCCTCGAATACTGATGACGCGATCTTTGACACCCATTCATAACCAGTCTTCTATTCTAAGTTAGTACGATCTAATGTTGCCTCGTTAAAAACCTTATCGGAAAACCTATTTAGGACAAAATCGATTCAAGGGGAAAAGAGGACAATACGTGCTTTCATGCCTAAACTTTTTAGCGCTCCTTGTTGGTTACCTACAAATGTTAGTTCAAACATAAGTAAAAAGTAAAGAATGGAGTCATACCTTAGCAATAATATTGCTTCAAGTGAGTTATGTTCTAGTTATTCGGTAGTCGTTCACCGTTCATTGCCCCGAGTTTTTACGATCACTTTCCGGTGATCTCGAGAATTTGGTACGACCCTTCCTAGTTCGCCCCAACTTCTCTTCGTTCAAGTTTCGAGTGTTCAGTGTGACCTTTCTTAGTACTAAGTCCCCGATATTAAAATGTCAAAGTTTGGCCCTTCGATTGTAGTATTTCTCGATCCTCTATTTTTAAGCGACTAATCGGACAACGGCGGCTTCCCGCCTTTCATATAATAGTTTCATGATCATACTCATGGCCTCGTCACTTGATTCTTTGGTTGCGTATCAAAACTTGCGACTTGGTTCTCCTACTTCTACCGCTATAGAGCTTCGATGTTGTAAACACGCGAGAACAGGGTGGCCCCGGTACTGGACTTCTAGGTCGTATGGTATGCCCATAGGACTTCAGGCAGGATTTCCTTTCATTTTCCTTTGGCATCGGTTAACCTCTTTTTGAGATTTTGGAGTATAGTTTTGTTGGTCGATTTTTCTTGTCCGTTCCCACTAGGTTTATAAGATGTTGATAAGATCCTTTGGTCTTATGATCTTCTAGAAACTTGCTCACTTTGCTGCCGATAAATTGTTTCCCATTATCACACACGATCTTGGATGGAATTCTGAACCGGCATATGATATGGTCCCAAATAAAATTAATGTCTTCCTTTTCCCTAAACTTCTCGTATGCCTAAGCTTCCACCCACTTAGAAAAATAGTCAGTGATAAACAATATAAATTGAGCCTTACGTGTATCTATGGAAGAGGGCCGACGATGTCCATTCCCCACTTCATGAACAGCCATGGTGACAAAATCAAATGCAACATCTCCCCGGGTTAGTGAATCATCGGATCATGTCTTTGGCATTCATCACATTTTCGCATGATTTCCTTCGCGTCTTTTTCCAGGTCGATCTAGTAGCAATCGGCTCTGATTACCTTTCGAACCAATGATTCGATGCCTGAATGATTTTCGTAGGTTCCCTCATGAACTTCCCTCAGAATGTACTCGGTATCTCCCAGTCCCAAACATATTGCTAGTGGGCCATCAAATTTTCTTCTGAATAGGGTTCCGTTATCGGACAAGCTAAATCGGGTTGCCTTCGTATGCAGGTCCCTTGATTCTTTTGGATTTGAAGGCAGTTTTCTAGCCTTCAAATATTCTATATATTTGTTTCTCTAATCCCAAGTTAGGCTTGTTGAGTTTATCTCGGCATAACCTTCTTCCACTATCGATCTCATGAGTTGTACGACTGCCCCCAAGTTGAGATTGTCGACCTTGACCGACGATCCTAAGTTAGCAGGGGCATCGGCTTTGCTATTTTGATCTTGAGGTACGTGTTTCAAAGTCCACTCCTTAAACCAATGTGATGTCACTTGCAACTTGTCTAGGTACCTTTGCATTCGTTCTTCTCGGACTTCGAATGTTACATTAACTTGGTTCACCATGAGGAGGGAGTCGCACTTAGCTTCAATCACCTACACTCGCAAGCTTTTGGCCAGTTCGAGACTTGCAATCATGGCATCATATTCAGCCTCGTTAGTCATTTTCACAGTTCTAATGGACGTTTAACTATATTGCATGTTGGTAGCTTCAATATGATGCCAAGTCTGGACCCTTTGGCATTCAAGGAACCATCCGTAAATAGGTTCCAGATCACCGAAGAGGTCCCTGGGTTCATCAACAACTCTTTTTCAACCTTGGGGATTAGGGCCGGTGCAAAGTCGGTCATGAAATCTGCCAAAATTTGAGATTTAATGGTTGTTCGGGGCTGATATTCAATATCGTACCCGCTGATTTCCACGGCCCATTTGGCCAAACTCCCCGAGAGCTCAGTTTTATGTAATATATTTTGCAATGGGTAAGTAGTCACAACACATATATGATGACAGTAAAAATGTGGTTTCAGCTTCCTAAAGGCACTTAGCAAGGTGAGTGCCAATTTTTCTAGGTGAGGGTATCTAGTTTCGACCTAACCTAGAGTGCTGCTAACATAGTAAATTGGAAATTCAATACCTTGCTCTTCCCAGACTAGGACTCCATTTCCGCTATCTCCGATACTACCAAGTATGGGTATAGTTTTTCGTCTGTCTTCGGCGTGTGAAGTGACGAAGGACTCGATAAATACCAATTGAGATTTTCCAAGTCCCGTTGGCACTCCGGGGTCCATGAAAAGTTGTTCCTCTTCTTCGGTAGCGAGAAGAATCAGTGGCTCTTATAGGAGGATATCGAGATTAATCGCCCGAGGGAAGCCATGTGATGTCGCACAAGTTCACACCTCAAATTGGGGTTGTGAAGCGGTCGATGCAATTATAATTACCCAACTAGGAGTCAGGATCGATTCCTTGGGGAGCGTAGCTGGGATTAGGTATATACTCGGACTAAGCATATAACGTGTCCAAAATGTATTTCCACATACTTTGTTGTTTTTGTCTACTTCTAAATTAAGCTATTATTTGTAAATGTAAAACTATAAAATGATATTTTTATTGTTGTTTTTCAAGTTTGTAAAAGTTCTAGGACTGTGACTTCCACCTAGGTTGTTGCCTAACGGATTGTGGGCTTTAGAGCGGGTTTCGTTGGTCGGGGCGCAATATAACAATCAATACGCAGTTACCCACTCAATACCTCTCGGTAATAGAATGGTTTTGCCCAATTTGGCTTTCTCAAGTCCAAATGGGTAATTCACAAAATAGATGATAGATGCTCAAGTCGGTTTTTACTATCTCTAGATTCAATCCTTTAATTGGGGTTATCAATTTCTTGAGTTCAACCCAACTTCTTGTTAGTCAAGTGTTGATACCTAATTTTTCCCTAAGTGTTTCTTATACCTGAATATTTTTTTTCAAATAGCATATTGGTGCATATATAAGCGCATCCAATAGTTTTGACATTTTTGTGATGATTTTAAAACCAATTTATCGCCTATTTTCACATAATAAAATCCAACAATTATTCCCAAAATTATCATTTTTGGTGAATAATTCATTTTGTTTTCACATTTACACCAAAATATAATTAAGGTAATTTTCGTATATTTTTACAAGTTCA
Organism: Nicotiana glauca; assembly: GCA_026770625.1. Classification (NCBI taxonomy): domain Eukaryota; kingdom Viridiplantae; phylum Streptophyta; class Magnoliopsida; order Solanales; family Solanaceae; genus Nicotiana; species Nicotiana glauca. Next base: position 13,505 of record MU722696.1, read on the forward strand.
TTTGGTATTTTTAAAGCTAAATTGCATATAGTTGCAATTATAGCCTATCTTGTAATTTATGGCATTTTATGTTTATAAAATTAGTCTCAGCATTTTTAAATTAATATTTATATAATATTCATTTAACCAGTACTCTTAATTTACTTTTAAAATCGGTATTACTATTTTTATAAAATTTAAAGGGGAAAATTGGCTATTTACGATTTGGCCTCAATTGCATTTCAATTATAGCCAATTTGGCAATCCCTATTAACCCAAATTCAGGCCCAAAATTATCCAGCCCAATTTCAAATTAACCCAACCCCTGACCCGCCTACCCGATCCGCCCGATTTTCTATTCAATCTAGGCCGTTGATCTAAATGATCAACGGCCACCCTTCATTCTTTCCTTTTTAATTTAACAAACCCCCCAACCCTAATTCATTTCCTCTCAACCGCCGCCTCTGAATCCTCTCCTTTCTCAACTCTCTCTCAACACCACCTCAAACCTAGCCGCCGCCTCTCATCTAAGCCCTAATCTATGGCTTCTCAGGCTCATCGGAGTCCTATCTAGCCTCTCATGGCTTCTGTGTGCTCACTTATAAAGGTCCAACGGCCAGATCTTGAAGGGTTCCGACCAAGCCTTTGTTCGATGACTGTTCTCCGGTCGTCTTCAACCCTTTTCCGGCCAGCCATGGCTATTCGAGCTCGATCTTCGGCTTCTCTGCTCAGATCGATGGTTTCCAAAGCCTATCTCGTCTCTTGGGTCTCTTACAAAACCCTAATCTCTGAGGTTCCTTCGATTTACTTTAGACCTGTTCTGGATCTATGTGTGTGTGAACCTTCTATGTGTTTTTCTCAAAGATTCTTTAATGTTTGCTTTCAGAAGCTCTATTTTCCTCAACTAGGGTTTCATGTTATTTTATCTCGAGCATCTCTTCTCAGAATCTCGACATGTTTTTTACTGTGTTTGTTTGTATTATCTTCTATCTGAACTCGCATGTTGAAAACACTAATTTTCTTGGAGATTTTGTTTGAGTTTCCTAGTCTGTTTGTTAATGGTTGTTTGATTCACCTTATTTTTTTATCTGAATTAGCATGTTAAAAGCCCTAATTTTGGGATCTTGTTTGAGTTTCTGTTTGTTATTCACTTGATTTACCCTCTCCTATATCTGATTTAGCATGAGTGAAAACCCTAATTTTGGGGATTGTCCGGGATTCTAAACCTGTTTTGCTTGTTTGACTGCTCATCTCCTCTAAACTCGTTTGATTTTTGAAAACCCTAGTTTCTTTGGGGACTATTCAATCTCTTTTTGTTTGTGCAACTCATTCGTTGAAATTGCAGTGTGCTTCCATTCTCTTGACTATTTTTTGGTTCTGAGTTCTTTGCTTGCTTCTGAATCTTTTCTCTATTGTTAAGCACTGACACTTGACTATTATGCCTTTAAGTTACTACTGTATGCTGTTATTTTGCCATAACTTGGCTTCACGTGTCTATCACTTGCGCATGCATTTATATATACTGATGTTCCTTCTGTGATTGATTCTCAAACTCATGATTAATTTTCAAAAATTTTCCTTTGTGAAATTCTGATTTTACTTGCCTGTTAAGGGGTAATTGATTCTTTTCCTTTGATTGGCCTCCCTGAATCTTTCCAAAAATAATTTTACACCATGTACTTAGACTTAATTGCCCATTATATTACCTTACTACTTCTTTTATGGCAACAAGCATTACAAGGTTTATTCTCCATTTCTTTATTTAAAACTCGTTAGCATCCGTTTGAATAAAAATCCACTGATTGGAGGGGAATCTTATACTAATTTGATTCTGATTTGTACCCATTCCATATTTGTGTTAGACTTGTACTTGTTACCTTATTTCTCTACACGTTTTCAAAACTATAAATACTCTCCTCCCTTCTCTTTGAATACACGAACACAGAAAGCAATCTGAGTTAAAAAATTACTCTCACTTAAAACTCTCTCTCTTTCTGATACTTGTGCTGCTGTGGACTTTGTTTGCTCTACTTTCTTCTGCATTTTTTTCTGCTTCTCTACTGGTATGTCCCAGTTAATTTACATGTCTCAACAATAATGTGTTTTACTTCTGCCTACTTCTGCCCAATTCTTCTAGTTGACATTTATTTTTAGCATGATGGAATATGTTTCCCCTTTCCCTTTGTAGTTCAGTGTTTAAATTACATATGCATCATGTCAGTTGCTTATCATGTATTTCATACTTTATGAATCCCAAACCCTTATATCCCCTTTGTATGCTTTAAGTTATGGTTTAGAAAATATGACAACACCTGAAATCATTGTCCATGGCTATGAACTGGATCCTTTAGGGTCCTAAGCTTGTCAATTTCCCATCCCCATTCCCTAATGTGTGTATGTTGAGTAACAGCCTTGGCCTGGCAGTGTTCCTGATTACTGTTCAGGCCATGGCTTGACCTCCAAATAGGTCTATACTCCTTAAATGTTTGATCATAGGTTGGTCAGGGGTGTGCCAGTCTTATTGTGGCAGGGCATGACCATCAGCCTGCCTAGGTAGTCCTCCTACCCCTTTTTTATTGCACTTACACTCAACTCCTAGAATTTAAGTTCTTCCCCTCTTATATGAGCCTTGCCTTGGGACCCTGGATCTCCCCCTGAACTTGGACACATAAGGGTTGGCCCTTCCACACTGCACAACTCAATTTCTGTTTAACATCTTGGGTGTATGCACTGTTTGGGGTTCCTGAAATCCCTTGGATCTCTGAAACACCTTAGATAAGAGAAGGCTTGGAAATTTGGATCTCGGAAGTAGCTCAATCTCATATTATTAGGCATTAAGTCTGAATTAGGCTGCTCGGATGCAGCTGATGATTTCTGATGTATTTCTTTTGGGCTGTAATAACTTGTATAAACTAGGGAAACTTATTAAAAAGGGGGATGGGATTTAATTTTATGCATCAAGGGTAGAAATCCTGCCCATAGGAGTTTGTTATGATTTCAGCAATTTCACACCTAGAAATCCTGCCCATAGGAGTTTGTTACGATTTCAGCAATTCCACACTTAGAAATCATGCCTATAGGTTTTAATTCTAATCTCTGCATATCCACTTAGAAATTATGCCTATAGGTTTTAATTCTCATCTCTGAATATCCATCTAGAAATCATGCTCATAGGTTTAATCTTTAATTTCTGCAAACACGCATAGATATCCTGCCTATAGGTTAACTTCTAATTGTTCCGCAATTTTATATAAACATGGTCAACCAAACTGTTGCATTCTGCAAACATCATTAGGCAAACTATTTGTAGGCTTAAATAATGAAAATTGCATATATAGATGCCATGCTCATAGGATTTTGTTAATGTCTAAAAGGTGTCCAGATCATTATTCTTATAGAAAGCATGCCTATAGGAAATTTCGAATCTAAACCTAAGTAATATCAACTGTTAAACTTGTAATGCCCTGTTAAAATCAGTAACCCCTGTTAGTTTGCGCATTTATATCTTAAATCAGTATATGTCACGCCTAGTTCTAATTAACACCTAAGTCAATCAGATCAGTTTCAAACAACTGCATTCGAGTATGCCTAATGTAGACTTTTCGCCTAAAATATGCGTTGAACCAGTTCGCTCATCGCTTTATTTAAATAAGACCGAAATTAGTACGTGTAAGACATGCTAAACTCTGTAATTTTTGATGATTTATGGAGGCATACTTGAGCCTTGATTGCTTGTCTGTTTCCCCTTCTATTTGCAATTACTTGTTTTGGTTGACGCCTTAGCATTTTATCCTTTAAAACTTCTGAAGCCCCAGGCCCCTTTCCCTTTAGGATTAGTAGTCCATTTGCCTCCAGGACTGATAGGACTAGGACGGGTAATAGCATGCAATAAGTAAACGATACCATTCCGCACTTTAATACCTTAACGGGGTGGGAAGGGTAGACATGGAGATGATGATTACACGATAACACTATGCGTACAATTGGGTACCGGTGTTGTGCAAATGATCCATATAATGTATAAACCTAGGACCCCCCCTCCCTCTTTATTAGTTTAATAATCTTCAGATTTTTTAAAGGCTATTTCAACTTCTATTTCTTATATGTCTTTCAAGTTGCTTGCATCAATTGTTTGACCCCTTCCCCTTACTTGCGTATCTCTTCAATCATAAAACTGCTTCCTTTCTGAATTTCAGCATTTCTTTTAACCCCTTTTATGTTTCTTGTTTGAATACTTTCTTGTTTATTCGTGTTTTGCATTTAAAGTCACAATTGTAGCATGGCCGGGAACTACACTAGTGGATCTTGAGGGGTGCCTAACACCTTCCCCTCGAGATAATTTCAAGCCCTTACCCAAAACTCTGGTCTGCATCTTTAATTCTTCTAAAAAGTGTCATAATGCACTATAATCATTAGGTGACGACTCTCCAAACTCCAAAAAACCCAATTCCCAAACGGGATAAGAGTTGTCTTCCCGAATGTCGTGAATCCGATTCCGCTTTAGAAAAAAAAGGGGGCGTCGACACCAAGTTTTCCTAGACTCAGTCTCTCTTTCTCAAGTAGAGACTAAGTCAAATAGGCTTGAATCAATGTTTGCAACCATTGATTCCACAATTAAAGCAAGAACTAGGCTAAACATTACACACCCAATCATAAACGAGCCCTGAATCAAACACCCATTAGGTACCCACACTAAGGTTGGTTCACAACCCTAGCTAGGAATTTAACTACTCATAGATGAAAATGAAGAAATTAAAGAACAAAAGAAAATTAAACTTATATTGAATGATAAATAGATGAAAATCCAAAGTAAATTCAACAAGATATGATAAAGTTTCCCTAAAAAAGTAAAGAAAAACAGCTACGAACTTTCAGATATTCAAAACTTGACCTAATTTTGTCAAAAAAGACTATTTATACACAACTTGAAATTTCAAAAATAAATGCCATTACGGAAGTTCTGCGGCCGCACAATTCCATGTGCGGTCCGCACTTCTTCTTTAGTATTGTCAGGAGCTTGGTCTGCGACCGCGTAATTCTAGATTGCGGCCACATGTTGCTTGTTCTGCAGTCTGCACAATAGTGATTGCGACCACACATGCCCTTTTTGTGGACCGCACAAATCTATGTGCGGCCGCATAGCTTGATTCAGCGACCACACAATAATTCTGCGGTCCGCATATCCTTGAAGCTTGAACTGGGACTTCTCTGAATTTGAACTCTTTGGTGGCTTCTGTGGCCCCACAATAATTGTGCAGTCCGCACTTTACATTAGACCTCTGTTGGATTTGCTTTGTATTTTGCAGCCGCAGAAGGAATTTTGCGGCTCGCACATTTAGCCTTTCGCGTGCTTTCTGTCCTTGAGTTTATTTTACTCCTTTTTGAGTTGGATTTCATCTTTTTGGATCATTTCCAAATGCTCCTACAATTAAGCATATTTTATCATTTTTTAGGAATAAAATTAAGCACTTTTGGACTTAAACAAAAGTAAAAATGAGCTAATAAGTAGTCAAAATCTCAACTTATTACTATGTACCCGATTAACCTTTGCACTGCCTTTACGTTGTCTACCACTGTGATATCTTCGATGGTTTTGATCTTGTCGGAGTTGATATCGATTCCCCGGTTGGATACCATAAACCCGAGAAATTTACCAGATCCGACTCCAAATGCACACTTCTCCGTGTTCAACTTTATATTGTACTTCTTCAATATGCTGAAGGTTTCTTGCAAATGTTTTAAATGGTCCTCTGCTCGCAGGGACTTGAACACCATATCGTCAATGTAAACTTCCATTGATTTTCTTACTAGTTCCTCAAACATCCGGTTCACAAGGCATTGATAAGTGGCACCAGCATTTTTTACTCTGAATGGCATCACGTTATAATAATATTTGCCATATTTAGTGATGAAGGAGGTTTTCTCCTGATCATTCGGGTTCATCCGTGTTTGGTTATACCTGGAATATGCATCGAGAAAACTGAGGATCTCATGGCCGGCCGTGGCATAGATTATGCGATCGATGTTGGGCAAGGGGAAAGAGTCCTTGGGACACTCCTTATTTAAATTCTTCTAATCTACACACATTCTTAATGTGTTCCCTATTTAGGGACTACCACTACGTTTTCTAACCAATCTAGGTATTTAACCTCCCAAATGGACCATATTTAAGGAGTTTAGATACCTCGTCCTTGATGAAGGCATGGTTGACCTCAGACTGGGGTCTCCTCTTTTGCTTGACCGGGTGGAATTTCGAGTCCAGGCTTAGCTTGTGAGTAGTTATCTCCGGTGAGATCCCTGCCATATCAATATGGGATCAAGCAAAAATAATCTATGTTAGCTATAAGAAACTAAACGAGTTTTTTCCTAAGCTTGGGATTAATACTATGCCCAAGTATACCTTTCGATCGAGCAGATGCTCGACCAATATGACTTGTTCCAACTCCTCGGCCATTGACTTAGTGGCGTCGGAATCATCAGGGACTATAAAAGATCTGGGAACCCCGTAATCATCGTCTTCTTCAGTCCCCTACTTATCTGGCTGGGTCATGGCCGGTGTCGCTAATTGCTATTTAGCCTCTTGCTTCATACCCTAACTTGGTTCCTTTGATGTTGCCAGAATTGATATTGGAATCACCTATTTGACTACAAACATTTCCTTTGCGTTGGGAATTTTACACTTGGTGAAGGGTCGAGAGTAGTGCCCTCATGTTATGGATCCAACCCTCCCGAACAAGGCGTTGTACCTCATGGCCCCTTCGATTACATAAAACTTGGCCTTTTGGATTGTCCCTGCGGTATTCACTGGTAATGTTATCACTGCCATATTGAATCCGTTTAGAACTCGGATTGCAGGCACAATTTGATCTTGTAGATATAGTTATTCTACGACCCTCGATCAGATGATGTTTGTCGAGCTACCCGGATCAATCAACACACGCTTAACTCGAGATTTATTTATCAGTACAAATATTACCAGTGCATCATTGTGGGGCTACACAATCCCTTCTACGTCCTCATTGTCGAAATACAAGGTTCCTTCTAGTATGTAATCTCGAGTATATTTTTCCCCTTGTAATGGAAACCCTAATGCGTTTCAACATCGACCCTTGAGGGACATCGAGCCCACCAATGATCATGTTAATAATGTGTTGAGGTTTTTCTTGTTCGACTTGTTTATTAGAATTCCTATTCCTGAAATGGTTCTTGTCCCGGTCACTAAGGAGTTCTCGAAGGTTCCCATTGTTGAATAGCCGGGATACTTCCTCTTTCAACTGTCGGGAATCCTCTGTCCTATGGCCATGAGTGCCATGATATTTGCACATCTGGTTGGGGTCCCTTTTGTGCAGTATCGGATTGTAGGGGTCAAGGCTATTTAGTATCTTTGATGCGTTCGATAGCTCATACGATGGCGGCAACGTCGATGTTAAAGTTATATTCCGACAACAACCGGATATTATATCATATTCTGCTTTAACTTTTGTGAAGCCACCAAGCTTCGAATATTGAGTCCTTGGGTGAAAGCTTGAACGGCCTAATCATCAGTGGCCGGTGGCAGGTCCATTCGTTCCATTTGAAATCGAGACACGAACTCTCTAAGCATCTCATCATCCTTCTGTCTTACTTTGAAGAGGTTTGACTTCCTAGTCTCGGCCTTAATAGCCTCGGCGTGTGCTTTTTTATAGACGGCTTTCCAACCATGTCCCATGACCCCTTGGGTGCGCCCCATGGCATCCTAGCAAGCCTCCCAACGCCTAGCGCCACAGATGGCCTCGTGGTCTTGGATGCACCAAGTGACAAGCGTGCATGTGCCTCTATCACCACACCGATATCCCTCGCCAGCGCCCAGCCGCAGGCAGATGCCAATAACGCCGCACGCGCAGACCGTAATGCCAAAGACAATGTTGCTGACAACGGACATGTTTCTACCTTGTAGAAAACTAAGTCTTTACATTGTAAATATAGAGTAATTTTATTTCATGTACTTCCATTATGTTTCTCTAGCTTAGCCAAGTCCATTCTTGTAACTTTGGTTTATTCTTTTTTAAAGCACTATTAGGGGGGATTAAACAATCAAACTTTCTAGCAAGCAAACAATTTTCTGTACTAGTGTCTATCCCCCTCGACACCACGTTGCTTTTTTTGTAATAGCTTTCATTAATGCAATCAAACTTTCATTCATTGTCAATTCCCATTTTTGTTCTCTCAATTGCTCTTGAAATTGGTTATCCCATATGACACTAACAATCTTGTCTAGCGTACGAAGGGGAGCTTAGTTGGCGGATAGTTACTGCACTGACATCAACTACTTATCCTTACGTCGCCCTTCCAAGGAATCTTAGGAAGGCACCGCGTAACAGTCGGTATCAGAGCCTAGTCTCGACATCGGGCGAGGGAACGCATTGACATTACCACCATTTATGACCACGGTGAATCACGGGGACTGCATTGTGGCCCTTGAAGAGACAATTGATGTATTACGACCCATCGTGGATACAGTGCTTGGACTAAGAATCGGCCTAGTGCAAAGGTTGGACGACTTGGATCGTAGAGTTCTCCAGGCCAAAGTTGACTTAGAAAACATCAATCGCGACTCCGAGGGAGACCTGCAAACTTCAGCCACAGAGGTAGCCAAAAGTTTTGGAAAATTCTAGGGCCTCCAATAGAAGCACGCCGTGGATTTAGCCTACAGAGCACAAGAGTCAGACAGGGTGACTGTCATGCAACAAACTATGGACAACTTGACAGACCAGCTCAATATTGTCAATGTTGCTTTATTGGCCTGCTTCAAGGAGGTTGAAACCAAATCGAGGGTGCTGTAAAACTCACTTCCGCGACACAAAAACTGAAAATTCCTGAGCCAAAGCCATACAGTGGAGCTAGGAATACCAAGGAAGTGGAAAACTTCATCTTTGACAACGTATAGTACTGTGATGTCGTTGGGTGCCTAGAAGAAGCTAATAAGGTAGCAACTGTTGCCATGTATCTTCAGGGTGATGCTAAACTCTGGTGACGGGTAAAGTATGAAGCCATCAGGGCCGATGAAGATGCTCTCGAGACATGGGCAGAACTGAAGGCAGCCATACGCCTACAGTTCTTCCCCAAAAATGTTGAATACAACGCAAGGATAAAGCTACGGGAGCTCCACCAAACCAAATTAGTGTGGGGCTACATGCGGGAATTCTCTGCGCTCATACTAAACATACGTGACATGAGGGACAAAGAAAAGCTCTTCACCGTCCTGGAAGGATTAAAACCTTATGCTCATATGGAGCTACAAAGACAAAGGGTAGATACCCTACCCAAGGCGATCCAAGAAGCTGAATGCCTTGGGGACTATCAAGTGGAAGCTTGGAACAAAAGGCCTGACCCGCCTGCCCGAGCGGGATAAAAAGGGGCCAGCCTAGATATGGTGGTCCTAGCAGAAGTGGGGGAGATCGGAGTGCAACCAAATCTAAGGCTCCGTCCTCAGGCAGCAATAGTGTTGCATCAAACAAAAATGACCGAGGGAGAAAGCCTTCTTCAGGATGCCGTCATTGAGGCGGACCACATTGGAACAATGAATGCCTACATGCACATATGAACGCCCATCAAACTTTTGATGATGGGACTGATGACTACTTATATGACACAGACCAAACTGAACCAATAAGTGCCTTTAATGCAATTATTGGCTCTATTTCTGAGGCATTAGCGGAGACCAGTGCTGGTATCCGTAAGAAGAATGACCCATGTCAAATCACCAAGAAAGGGAAAAAGAAGGGGGATGGGGGGACTCCTCTTAAACGAGAGAGGACCTTGATGTTCGTCGAGATGAAGGTGAATGGCAAGCCCATTCAAGCGATGATAGACATGGGCGCTACCCACAACTACTTAGACTCGACTCAGGTGGAACGCCTTGGTCTAGTTTTAGGAAAAGGTAGAGGTCGTTTCAAGGCTATCAACTCACCTCCTAAGCCAGTAGGTGGAATAGCCAAATAGGTACCAGTGAAGCTTGGCCCTTACGAAGGAAAATACAACCTGCGAATGGTGATCATAGATGACTTCGAGTTGATAGTTGGGTTGGAATTCCTAAGTCAAACCAACACCATGCCCGTACCATATGCAGACATCCTACTGATGATGGGAAAAAACAGGGCCAAGCCCTGCATTATCCCGTGCATGTCCATGAAGATGACCGTTGAGAACATCTCGGCCTTGCAGTTGAAGAAGGGGGTCAAAAGACATGAACCTACGTTCCTGGAAACCCTCTTCATTGAAGATATAGAACGCTTCTCGGCTCCCATTCCTGCACCCATAAAGGAGCTACTACTGGAGTTTGAAGATGTCATGCCACAAGACATGCCAAAGCGACTACCGCCTAGGGGCACTTTGGACCATGAAATTGAGTTGGTGCAGGGCGCGAAGCCATCCGCCTGGGCACCTTATAAAATGTCACAACCCGAACTTACCAAGATTCAGAGACAATTGACGAAAATTCTAGACACAGGGATCATTGTGCCCTCCAAGTCCCCATAGAGATCCCCTATTCTATTCCAAAAGAAACATGATGGCAGCTTGCGACTCTGTGTGGATTATTGAGCTCTAAACAAAATCATCACGAAGAACAAGTACCCTATTCCGCTAATGGCAGACTTGTTCAATAGAATGGGTAGTGTGACGGTGTTCACCAAGATAGACTTGGAGATATGTTATTGACAGTTTCGGATTGCCGAGGGTGACGAACACAAAATGACATGTGTGACAAGATATGGGTCGTACCACTTCCTGGTTATGTGTTTCGGCTTGACTAACGCCCCAGCTACATTTTGCACCTGATGAACCAAGTCTTCCGATAGTACATTGATGAATTCGTGGTGGTCTACTTGGATGACATTATGGTATATATCCAAACATTGGAAGAAACACCTGGTGCACGTGCGGAAGGTCCTAGCTTGATTGCGGGAGCATGAACTATATGCGAAGCTATCCAAGTGATCCCTTGCTCAAAAGCAAATTGACTTCGCCGGACATGTCATCGAAGAATTGTGGATCAAGATGGACCAATAGAAGATGCAAGCAATCATAGATTGGTCGCCGCCTAAAGATATCGAGGCCTTAAGGGTGTTCCTTGGCCTATGAAACTTCTACCGGCGATTTGTGAAAAACTACTCCTTCATCACAGTGCCATTGACAGAACTCCTCAAGAAGGTCACACCCTGGGATTGGGGACCCAAGCGAGCGGAGGCCTTCAATGCATGAAAACGGCTATGTCTAGTAGCCCCATCTTGGGCCTCCCTAATTTGGCTAAGACATTTGAGCTACAAATGGATGTATCCGACTATGCCATCGGTGGAGTCTTGCTACAAGAAGGGCATCTTGTAGCGTACGACAGCTGCAAGCTGAAGGATGCAGAGCGGCGCTATGCCACCCATCAGAAAGAATTATAGGTTGTCGTCCGCTGCTTGCGCCTTTGGAGGCATTATCTGTTGGGGACCCCGTTCATGGTCAAGATAGACAATACAACTATTAGCCATTTCATGACCCAACCGAAGCTGAATGGCTGACAAGCCAGGTGACAGGAACTCCTAGTTGAATTCCACTTCAACCTAGAGTACCGAAGTAGGAAGACCAATCATATTGCTGATATGCTTAGTCGGAGAACTGATTTGGCATCAGTGTGCCTACTTGCCACCCTAAGAGAGAGCGAAGTAGTCACCACCATCAAGGACCAAATACAATATCTACTCATCAAGGATCCTGCTGCACAGTATTTAGTAGATTTGGTAGGACAGGGCAAGACTCACCAATTCTACATGGAAGATGGTTTCCTAAAAGTGAAAGGGAACCGACTTTATGTTCCTAAAGGAGGAGATCTACGAAGAACTCTTCTGTTGGAATATCATGATACTATGTGGGCCGACCATCCCGGTGAAGAACGCATCATGGCGTTACTTCACCATGCATATTATTGGCCTCAAATGGCCGATGATGTCGCTCAGTATGTGAAGATTTGTCTAGTATGCCAAAAGGACAAGTCGGACCGCTTGACACAAGCGGGACTCTTGGAACCACCAACTGTCCCAAAGAGACCTTGGGAGAGCGTTTCCCTGGATTTCATCAAGTCGGAGATCTCACAACTATCTTCATTGTGGTGGATAGATTTTCCAAGTATTCTACCTTTATAGCAGCCCCATAATATATAACAACAAAAGATACAGCTCGACTTTTCTTCTCTCATGTTGTCAAATATTGGGGTTTGCCCAAAGAGATTGTTTGTGATCGCGACTCACGCTTCACTAGCAACTTTTGAACCCAACTCTTTAAGAGCCTTGGGTCAAAATTGAGTCACAGTTCAAGTTTTCATCCACAATCTAATGGCCAGGCGGAGTGGTTCAATGCTATGTTGGAGGAATATCTCCGCCACTTTGTAACCGGTGTTGACACCCAATTTTGTCCCTCCTTTCTTTCAAGTTATTTCTTTAAGCTTCTAATATCACTAATAATGTAAGAATAGTTATTTTACCATTTTTAGCACAAACTAGAGCTAATATTATTATTATTTACTTAATATCATTATTACTAGTATTATTAATGTTATTACTATTATTATTATTATTGTTATTAGTACTATTATCATCTTATTAATAATAGTAATTCTATTGCTATCGTCTTTATCATTCATACCTTAATAGTATTTATTGTTACTTTTCACAAAGAGTATTTTTATTTCTTTTATCTCACTAAGCGAGAATAATATTTTGCAATAACTTTTAAATATTTTGTAATTTATAAATCTTGCGGTATCTTACAATTAGTATTTTATTTAAACGTTAGTAATTATAATTAGGTATAATAAATAAGTTAGTTACTTGCGTATTTTTTTTAAATATTAATATTATTATTGGTTATTAGAAACCCAAAGAAATACTAGAAAGAAAGGAATTTCAAGACCATTTGAAGCCCAAATTTCGGCCATCAGCTAGCCCATGAACTCCAAATATCCAAAGACCAAATTCATTCATAGTTGGCCCATTTATTTAACCCACTCAGCCAACCAAATCAGGCCCAAAACAAAATCCCCAGTTTTAGCCCATACCCATAGAACCCTCTAGAGCCTCAATCCTAGCCCTTTGATCTTGATCCAATGGCCTCATTTGCTTCTCACATAACAAGGAATATAAACCCTCTCACCATCTGCTCCCTAACGTGCTTCTTCTTCTTTTGAACAAAATTCCAAACTCCTCCATCTCCAAGCCAAAATTTATTCCACCATTTTCGTGCAAAAGAAGAACACTGTTCTGACGCTCTCCTCTCTCCTCTCTCCTGTCACGAGATTTGGTCAGAGGAAGAGGCCAAAGAACCTTTTGAATCAGATTCTTCTGAGTTTTGACTCTCAAACGGTTACAAACATTTGAATTTTGAATTTGTTTGACTCTAATTTCGAAATCCCATTCAATCTCTACCCCATAAACCCTAAGTTCCATCTATAAATACTCCCCAAAAAATCTTAGGAAAAACCGAGCTGGAACTCCCTCCTTTAACCTTAAGCTTCAGTCGCATCCTTTCCCTCAAATACCACTGGTCGCAAACTTTTTTTTGAAATCCATACTTTCTTCAAATTTCTTTTTCGCTCCGTTCGGACTTGAGGCATAAAAGAGCAGAAATCTTTTCTTGTTTGCTCGCCGAAGTTAAAGCCGATTCGCTGAGCCGAGATCTGTGCCTCAGTTCACTGCCCCAAAGCAGGTCCGTGATTTTATGTCTTCTTTTCGATTCAATATTTAAATGTGTTCATATTCTGTGCGTGTTGTGAAATAATTTTAGCTTCTCGTTTTGCTGTTGTGTTTTGCCTATCCTAAATAAATTTCAGAATGCTGCTTGTTGACTTATGTTAATTTGTTATCTCAATCCATATCTTTAAGAAAATATATATTCTGGTCATATCACTAAAACACAATTGATCAAATATTAAACAAAGGTCTGGTGAGCATCTTACTTGTGTTGTAATGCTCTGGGTCTGGCGGACTAGCTCGTCGTAACAGTATGTTTGGTCTCTTAATAATAAATACCAGCGTGTCTTATCCTCTGCTTAACTGATTATATGTTTATATCTACCTCTGCAATAAAATACTTGTTTAAAAATTTCACCTTTAGTTAATCAAATTCATTTGTCATAAAGGAGGTGTTAAAGTCGTAAAGTGAGTAAAAATCTTGTCTATCGGATTTAAATACTAAGTGTTAAACATTTCATCATTTGGAGACCGTGTCTCTAGAAAAAATATATTCTGACATTATAATGTTAAAGCATGTCTAAAATTGTTATCACATTTGTTAAAATGATCGATGATGCTATGTTTACACTTTATTAGAAACCAATTTTTAGGCATTTTTTTTGTTTCTGTTTATTATATGTGTTGGTGTTTATCTAAGCATTTAGTTTCATCCCTGTACACTTAAACTAACAAGAACCTCAAAAGGGTAATTGCTGGACAGAATTTAGTGTATCACTGGAATTTAAGAGCATATTTTATTTTATATATATTACAATCTAGTTATAGTGTTTCTAAGTCACAAGTTCATCAATAATGACGAACTGCCTTTCCTTGTCCAAAAAATAAATATCCAGATATGAAGAACATCTAGCTACTGTGGGTTAAGTTTTATCTGTTTAAAGATGATGCCCATAGCACGCGTTTAAGTCACACTCTAAAAGGGGTTTATACTTGAAACTTTAAAAGATTTTTTAAGTCACATAGTTGCCCATGCATTTTATTATCTGTTATACATAGGTAATATTAGTTTCATGATAGCACGAATGATGGTAGTGATATGAGATAATATGTGTATATCTAATATGTTAACCTGGATGTGTTGAAATTGCACCCCCCATGGTTTTTTTTTCTTTTCTTTTTCTCCTCTTTCTCTTCCCTTTCACTTGAGTTGAGGGTCGACTGGAAACAACCTCTCTGCCCTTTCGGGTAGGGGTAAGGCCTGTGTACGTATTACCCTCCCCAGACCCCACTTTGTGGGAATACACTGGGCAGTTGTTGTTGTTATTGTTGATGTGTTGAAATTGCACCCCCCATGGTTTATTGAACGTGAACAAAAAGAAGTAGGAATGTATACATTTTCAGTTAATGGAATCAAGTAGAGGTCTTTACGAATTCTTTGTTTACTTTGCAGTCCTATTTCTTGGTCTAAATTTTGAGCATGTACTATGTTTGGGAAAAACTTGTATTAACTGATTAAATAGCATGTGATGAGGTAGTGGTCGATTTGATGAGAATCTGTCAAGCTGATATACCTATTAGAATTTTTAGTGAAGCCCCCTCATGAGTTGATATAATGCTTAGTGTTCTTTTAGCAAAGACCAGACATATACCTATTTCCTTAAAATTATAATTGTTTGCGTTTGTCTCTTAGACTTTACTATAGGTGTCTTGTTTGTAGTCGAATTTATTTCGAACACATTAAATGGCTTTGATTAGCGAAGAATTAGCATAAAATTGACAACCTATTAGCATGAATTTCCAGTTCTAAAAAGTTGTTTGCAAACTGGATAACATTGTGACTTTCTCCATTTTATCTCTTAT
>MU722696.1:31117-41894 GCA_026770625.1 Nicotiana glauca
TTTTTTATGTGTTATTTAACTAGCGCTATCACAACGTTTTATATATAATGCATTAGACTTCTGAAGGTAGTATTGCAAATCAGCCTTTAAGGTGATAATTTTAAATCAATTCCTAATGGCATCAAGTTAAATATATTTTTGAGTCCGAAATTGATAGTCGAGCACTTTGAACCACACAAAGAAATTACTCCTCTTTTACCACGTATTTAAAACTCCTTCTGCTAAGCCTAGACTCACAATCCAAGAAGAATATCCTTGCCACATAGTTGGCTGATTGGTTATCCTATTCGATTGTTTTGTAATCTTATATAGTCAAAGTCATTTACAACTTAACTATGAGTTATTTACTTGTAACACATATATAATTCGCTATTAACCTAAGTTTGGCCGGTTAACCGTTATTAACGGATCATATAGGGTGCTTTAATAACCTTCCCTATAGGATTAATTAGAACCCTTACCCATACTCTTAAGTTAAGCAGACCATATAAACAGAGTTAATTTTAAGCACCATTTAGCTAAAATTGGTGTCCTAATTCACCGTTAAAATAATTAGGTGGCGACTCTTCTATTTAATTAAACCTTCAGAATTACCAATATGTTATACTCTAGTTTGACCCGTGTTAAAATGGGGTATAACAACCGGATCGCAGAAGGATTGGATAAAGCTTCTGGGTGCTGCTCAATTGTGTTTCAATTCACAAAAAGAGCTGTAGTACAAACAAAAGCACTTTTAAAATTATTATCGGACAGTAACTTCTACTCCCACACACTGTGAATGCACCAAACATGTCTAAATCTCCTCGAGCTGCTAGCTTCTCAAAAGAATGGAAGAGAAATTCAGAGATAGTCCAGAGCTATCTTGTCAAAGCTCAAAAGTGGATGAAGAGGCATGCTGATCAAAATCGTCGTTTTGTTGAATAAAAAATAGGAGACAAAGTGATGGTCAAAATCCTAAAGTAGTACTCGTTTGCAGGGGTCCATGACCCTCACCTATTGCAAAAATACATTGGGCCCTTGTCCATTGAAATGAGCATTGGGAAAGTTGCATACCGGGTGAATACCCCATCTTGGTAGAAATTCATCTCGTCTTCTATGTCAGCCTTCTGAAACCTTTTTGGGAAGACACAGAGGATCCTTCACGGAGCCAGTTCACAATACCCAATATTCGAGGCCCCAATTCAACCGGGAAAAGGCGTGTTGAAGCTATCCTTGATGATAGAGCGATTCATGCCTCATGGAAAGATCACCAAGATTTCTTCGTGAAATGGCAAGGTTATGATGCAAAGAAGAATACTTGGGAGAGGGAAACAAACCTCAAAGCCTACAAGAGCGTAATTGATGATTATCTTGCATGTAAGGCATTGAGGATGTTACCAACTCAGGTGAGGGAGAATGTCATGGGCGGCTTTCCAGCTATGCCCTATGACCCATTAGGCACACCTCATGGCGTCCTAGCAAGCCTCCCAATGCCTAGCACCACGGACGACGCCGTGGTCTTGGCTGCGCCAAGTGACAAGCGCGCATGTATCTCTATCGCCCCACCGATATCCCTCGCCAACACCAAGCCTCAAGAAGATGCCAACAACACCGCGCGCGTAGACAACGTCGCGCGCACAGACCTTGATGCCAAAGACAATGTTGCTGACAATGGACCTATTTCTGCCTTGTAGAAAGCTAAGTCCTTTACATTGTAAATATAGAGTAATTTTATTTCATGTACTTCCATTATATTTCTCTAGCTTAGCCAAGTCTAGTCTTGTAACTTTGGTTTATTTTTTTTAAGCACTATTAGGGGTGATCAAGCAATCAAACTTTCTAGCAAGCAAACAATTCTCTGTACTAGTGTCTCTCTACCTCGACACCACGTTGCTTTTCTGTAATAGCTTTCATTAATGCAATCAAGCTTTCTTTCATTCTCAATTCTCATCTTTGTTCTCTTAATTGCTCTTGACATTGATTTTCCCATACGGCACTAACAATATCGTCTAGCGTACTGAGGGGATCTCAGTTGGCGGATAGTAACTGCACTTACATCAGTTGCTTAGCCTTACGTTGCCCTTTCAAGAAATCTTAGGAAGGCGACACGTAATAGCTTTCACGAAAGAGTCTGCAAGCATAGCAAATGAGTCAATAGAATTAGGAGGTAAGTTGTGATACCATATCATAGCTAAGGGTCTCCCCGATTTTCTTCAACAGGACCGACTCGATCTCATCATCCTTCAAGTCATTCCATTTGACGGGGCATATGTAAGAGGTACATGCTCGTTTGGGTCGGTTGTTCTGTTGTATTTAGGAATCTCAGGCATGCAGAATTTTTTAGGGATCGGTTTTGGAGCCACACTCTGGGGAAAGGTTTTTGCATGAACTTCTTAGAAATCCAGGGCTTTTAGTACCAGTGGCGCTCCTGGGATTTTGTCGACCCTGGAATTGTAGGTTTCTACCTTTTTTGTCATTTGTGATTTTCTTTTCCACTGATTATATCTGTTCTGTTAGCTCCTCAAACATTTTTATAATCTCGAGGTTAGTCCCCGACTCATCTCCATTCGACCTCTCTGTGACCGATTCGTTCCTGCAGGCGATTTCCCGGGACAGATCGAGTTCAATTCTTCTTCGTGCACGGCTTTGGTTCTGTAACTGAGCTATCGCCGCATGTTGATCCTGTAACATTTCGAAGATCATACATAGATTGATCCCGTCTCCTCCGTTGTATTGAGTATTCCGCACTATCAATCGGGCCTCCACCACGGATGTTATTCTCGGAGTCGGTAGCAGGTTTGTTTAAACATGCGAGTTAGCATCCGACATGTCTGTGACTGGAATTTCGATGGGATCAACAGGCGGTACACGTTATCGACCGTGATATTATTGTTTTTATCATGGTGACCAGACTCATTGTCAGCAGGCAGAGTGCTAATTGTGAGTTTGACATTTTGAGCTTTAACTTGAAATCAGAGGCACTTCAAAGAACAAGTGTAAAGTAGTGTGTGTTATGGAAAATTTGTATCAAATAACCACTATTATCCTCAGCTCTACGGTGGGCGCCAAATAGTTTACCCTTAAAATCAGGTAAAAATTAAATCTGTAAGTGATTTTAAGGATATGTGAATCAAAATGATACAAAGTGATAATTTAAATACCAATTGAAATGAAGTATGATAAAGTAAATTCAAACCACACAAATTGAACAATAATAGCCTTGGGAGGTGAACCACCCTTGAACAGAATGCACTTCGATCAGTATTAGAACACAGTTGAATAAGAACTTTAAAGAAAAAATAACATTATATTGCTTCTGACTGAATGTTACATTGTCTTTTACAAGTAATCAGACACTTTTTATAGTAGAAAAGCCCTATATTAGGTACAACTCTATAAAAAGTAAAAGATCTCCTGATTTAATGATTTGCTAGTTTCTTCTTTGATACGTGCCGAGATTCCCGCCGTAATACCTGACCGTTCCCGGATGCTTTGGCCTTCTGTTATTTCGGTCTTCTGTTGGTTATATTGCCAATATTTTCTCGAACTTGTTCGGGGCCAGGGTCGATTCAAGGATCATGACTGTATATTCTCGAGGACGGACATTGTGACCTTGTGTTCTGGTTCGATGGGACTCAGGGACGATATTCAATTCCTTACCTCCCGAGCCCGATCTGTCATGTAGTGGATGACACTGATTTCAACCATAACAAAGCTTTTTCTTAAAAGTTCTGTATTGAGGTCAAAAAATTAATTGTGGTGTTGAAGTATTCTATTTTTATCAGCCCCAATATGAGAATAACACTCTGGCTCATTGTGAGTTACTAATCAACATAAGGGGAAAAAAAGATAAAAAAGAAAGAATCAGTGTGAGGTTCTTCCATGAAAATAAACGAAATAAAAAAAACGGAAAAGGGTCAGATTTACCCCTGAACTATTCGTTTTGGTACAATAATGCTCTCCATCCACCTATTGGGCCAAATATGCCCTTCCGTTAATGTTTTTGGCTCACAAATGCCCTTTGAGCTAACGGAGGGACACGTATCATCCTCTTGTTGGCCCATTCTAAATATTTTTTAATTAATTAAAAAGACCTATTATTCATACCCGAAAAATAATTTTCTAAAACTTTTTTTTACTAAAAACTGAAAAAAAAAACATTTTTTTCCAGTTTTTACAAAAAAACAGATTTTTTTTTCGAAAAAAATGTTTTTGTAAAAACAAAAATAAAATCTAAAAAGTAATTTTCTAAAGCAATATTTTTGTAAAAATTGAAAAAAAAAACTAAATATTTTTTGCTAAAAACTGAAAAAATCAAAAAAAAAATCCAGTTTTTAGAAAAATATTTCTTTAAAAAACTGAAAAATAATTTCTAAAACAATGATTTTTATATAATCTGGAAAAGAAAATATAATTTAGTTTTTGATAAAAATATAATTTATCAATTATTAAAGGTGGAGGAGCTAAATTATTTTTTATAATTGATAAATTACATTTTTATCAAAAACTAAATTACATTTTTTTCCAATTTTTTCTGAACTAGAAAAAAACTTGAAAAAAAAAACTGGAAAAAAATATTCCTTTTTTTTTTCTTCAGTTTTTAGTAAAAAAAAGTTTTAGAAAAATTGCTTTAGAAAATTATTTTTCGGGTACGAATAATGAGTCTTTTTTAATTAATTAAGAAATATTTAGAATGAGCCAACAGGATGATGACACGTGTCCTCCGTTAACTCAAAGGGCATTTGTGAGCCAAAAATATTAACGGAATGACATATTTGGCCCAGTAGGTGGATGAAGGGCATTATTGTACCAAAACGAATAGTTCAGGGGCAAATCTGACCCTTTTCCGTAAAAAAAATTCACAGTAGCTAATGCAATATCTTGAATTATACAAGCTACTGCAATATCTTGAATTATACACCGGTTGATGGAGGAGGTTTTTCTTATCTTCGGCAGGCTTTTAAAAAATTAATTTTTAAGAGATTATTTTGTTGTAGACCAAAGCAGATACAATAAGTTTGTAATCGCAAGGAGAAAGGCTTCACCACGAAACATGTCGCTTTTCAACTTTGTTGCGAGACTTTCGGTCAATTTTTATTGTAATTTCATAGGAAATAATATGTAATGGAGTGAAAAAGGAACTAACTTCAGATTATCTTTTCTATTATATAGAAAAGAGAAATTGGTCGACCAAGGGCATTTTTGTAAATTTAATTCAATCATAAATGTGCACATTTAACTCTGTCACGAGTTCTCACTCAATGTTGTCTTATTTCAAACAACAAACCCAATTAGAATTTCAAGAAACATCATTAGTTTTCTTCAGTCTTCCAAATACTTCTCTTTGAGTTCTTTTCATTTTCTCACATGGGTGCTGCAATTTCAGGTCAGTTTTCCTCCCAATCGTTTGCCAATTTTCTTCCGGTTCTCTTCGAATTTACCAGTTTTATTACTTAAATTCATGGTTGATGTGGTTATTATTCTTCTATCTTTCTTCCTTGATCTTTTGTCATTTTGTCTTTCCATATATACTCTCCGTTCGACATTTTTTTTCTATATAGGGAATGAAAGATGGAAACTTTGAATTAAAAAATACAGAGAAGAAATAAAAGGAGAAAGGTTTGTGATATATAAAATGGAGGGGAGTATCATAGTAGTAATTTCATTTGCCTTTTGAAATGTCTCTTCAAATTCAGTTAAGGAATGGATTGATGATATAGATAGGTAGCCTTATTTCCTATTTGATTTGACTATTTGGGGGTAAAACTTGAAGCTCTTCAATGTAAAAAATGGTGGTCTTTTAATTATGGTTTTGGAAGATGATTTCTGGATTCGCAAGTGCTGGAATTCTGGAAAATAGAACCAAATATAAGCTGATATAAATAGTAAAGATGTTAAGACCCTATGCTTTTCTTCTTTTTATTTTTTCCCTAATTGTTACCTCCTTACGGGTCTTTGACACTTTTGAAATAAAATGGATTTCTCATATTTTTCAATCGGATACTTATGGGTTTTTTTGGAGTGTTTATTGCTTTTAAAATATCGCAAACTTCTCGAACTTTTCAATAAAATATTAATGGGTGTATCTATTCTTTTTCTTATTCTTTGGACGGCTTCATGTACCATATGACTTCATCAATCGGCGACAGCTCTTACGACGTGACAAATGCGTAATGAAAGGGGTATCAGCATTATTAGATACTTTTCTGTAGTTGGTATACCTTCTTTTTTTTCTCTTTTCAAAACGTTATGATTTAGATGGATTTTTTCTCGATGAGTAGTACTTTTATTTCCTTTCTTCTTGGATTTATAATTAAGAAGGATTAAATATTAATGTCTTTGGTATATGATATAGAAGTCCACTCTGTTCTGAACTAAATTGATTTTTCAATTCTTTCAGAAGTAGAATTGGATTAAAAGCTAAGGTAGTTGTTGAGTAGAGATTGTAGATGATGCTGCAATAGAGATGTACGAGAGTGCTTGGGTTTTTGTTTAAACATTGTAGTCACCAGATTCTATGAGGTGAGAATCACATTGTATTAGCTGGTAGCATCGGTTGTGCATTTCTCTATGTCACTCTTTCTGGACTAAATTTTGAATGTCAAAGTTTAATATTGACAATATACTTAACTGGGTTTGATATATTTGTTGTTGCTTCTGGCTTCTTGACTGAATGTTTGTGTGGAATAGTAAAAATGAGATGCCACAACTTATATTTCTACCACTGTCTTTCTTATTTGTCAATTGATTTATTCAGCTAGAAAAGTCATTGAATACTTTGGTTACGTACTCAATAGTAAATTTTATTATACTTTAATAGCTGAAGTTGCAATGATATGCTTGACTATCTTTGTGAAAGCTGGAGTTGCAAAACCTATTTGCTGATGCCAGCTGTGCCAAGGAGTTCCCTCTAAAGTTGCAGTATCCATATGGTGATATTTTCTTGGAAAATAACTTTAGATTTCAAAAGAATATCAAATTTATAGTCAATAGGATGTATCATTATTTGGGTCCACTGTTCTATTTAAATAATTTTCAAATGCAACATTTTTCATAGACGTACTCCATTTGTAAAGGTAAGAGACTCTCGTTATGATTTATAAGAGTTAATATCTCTAGAATCTTACAAGTAACAGTTAATAAGTCCAGAGCCTCATTTCGAAAAAGTTTAAGATACAGTTCCTTGACTTCTTCTTTAGTTCTTATGTTTTTTTCCTATGCAAATTCTTTTCTCTTTATGAATTGTTTAATATCTTCTGTCCCATTTTCTCCCACTCTTATATGCAATAGTTAGCAAGAAGTTTGAACCAGTAAGTTCTTACATCAACAAATTTACACCTGAATTATTGGGTCATGTTTCTCCCTTACACTCTTGTTTTAAACAATGCAATGAGAAAAAAACACCATTGTTAAGCATAAAAGACAACAACAACCCATTATAATCTCACAAGTGGGGTCTGGGGAGGGTAGTGTGTACGCAGACCTTACCTCTACACTAGGGTAGAGAGGCTGTTTCCAATAGACCCTCGGCATCCGTGGAGGGTGCTTACCATCAGAGCAATTCACCTTGTTAAGCATAAAAGACGTAGTTAGTTAATTTATCTGATTTTGATTTACTTGATCCAATGAACTGTTTTTACCACTTTGTTATACTTTTAGGGGAGACAAAATGAAGAGGAACTAGGATTTTTAATGTTATTCTCTTTTTATGTTTCAGCACTCTGATCACAGAGTGGAGAACAAAAATTTCTTTAGGAGTAATAACACATTTATGTATTATTCCCTATGTTTTGTGAGACCGAAGTAGGAAGAGTAATGTGATAACCTAGAAAGATATCACTTGGATATCTCTGTGTCTATTTTGTGTCGGGTAGACTTTGAAACACATGCATCTAGGCCCCAGGGAGGACTGCGGCACTGCATTTTTCAAAATAGTCAAATAATTTTTGGAAATGTCAAGCGTGTAGTGAAAAAGAATACACCTACTTTCCAGTTTTTATGTAAGGCGCAAATGAAGTTCAAAAAACACACATGCAAAACTAGAATTGAATTTTGAATCATTTTAGATGATGAAGTTCCAAAGACTTTCATCTTCATCGAAATGGAATTATTGCTTGAGCATGGGTATCACTGTAATAAAAGCTCTAATAGGGAATATATGCGCCACAATATAATTACTCTTTCACCAACCTCTAAGCATTATCTTTAACAACTGTCGTTGGAGTGAAAATTAGATTGCGTTTAGCTAGAATCCTAGGTATGTATCATTAAAATCGTAGTGCTACTTTCTAGCACCGAAATCTTTTTTTTTTTAAAGCATGAGGGGTTGCAGAAATTTTGTCCAGGTGTATTTTTCCTATGCACCTAACGCAATTCGTTTTTTAGTGGATGGTATATTCATGTGGTCCATGTTTTTTCCTTCCGGATAATTATGAGCAAATTTTTTAGCTGTTTTCCTAAAAGCGCCTTTTAGTGAAGTTTCTATTGTTAATTTTGATCCATTTAATACATAACCAAATTAGTAGGAAGTGGTATTCAATTAACTTCACAAAATACCTATAAATCTGGTTCAGATCGCATTAGCCAATAAAATTCGTCTGTTTATCTATAGCATGTGAAACTAATAGCTCAAATGTATCTTTTTCGATTTCATTGCTTCGAAACGGAATGTCAAAAAACATATTGGATCACATGTTGGGCTCGTGCTCAACACGGGCGGCCCATATCTAGTAGTCTGTAGAAATGGTTATAAGATGCGATCCATTTGCACAATTGCACCAGTAGGAGATAAGATTTTCAGCAGGCACTGATATCGGTTCCAAGTTGAATGTAAAGAAATTCCGAAAGGTTTCGTTTGAAAAAAATAAATTCGATTTTATAATTCTCCTAGAAATAAAATAACACTTTTTTTTTATAAGAAGTCAAAAGAATAAAAAAGTCCTTTATAAGATTGATTTTCAAGGTTTAGAAAGCTTTCTTATAGCCTATTTGGCCAAGCTTCTTCCCGAACTAAAAGTGTTTTATTCTTTCCTCAAAAAGCATTTTTAATAGTTTTAGAGAAGCAGAAAAAGTATATTCTCTCCAAAAACAGAAATAATTTTGATTTTTCTTCTTACCAAAAATATCCTTAGCAACATATGATTATTTAAACCTAATACTTAGAATTAGAGATTATATCATTGAACTCTTCTAATGTATATTTTTTTTTTAGAATAACTTTCTAATATATGGCGACTTGTGAGATGAATGCTTTTATATTTGTTGAATGATTAAATCATTTTGAAAGAATTAAAATAATTTTTAATTTTATTTTCATGTTTTACTTAAATAAAATAAAATAAAAACTTAATTATTATCTTTAATAATAAATATTTGAGATTATTTATTCATATAATATCATCTATTAAGTAAATCTCTTTATATCCTTATTCGTAACTTGATACTTAAAATCACTTTTTGAACAGTTTGGCTAAACATAAATTATTGCTTAAAAATAATTTTCAAATTAATTAGCCAAACATAAATTGCTTCTCTCAAAAAGTACTTTTTCCAAAAAAGCCGAATAAGCAGATTTCCAGTTTGGATTAGTTTTAAATGTACTACAGTATTGACAATAATGGTTGTATAGAAATATCAACAAGGTACGTTAGGCAGTTACAATTTTTTTATGAAACGAAAAAAATCTCAAAATAGGTCAGCCTCTACCAAAATAACACTTGATCTTTAAATAAAATTTCTTTCGACATTCCTCCTACAGTAACCAACAAAATCAATTCCATTATCATACCACCCAGTAGCCTTCCAGTAGGGGTGTACATAGGAGGGGTTGGTTCGGATTTTACAATTATCAAATTAAACCAATTGTGTCGGGTTAATAAATTTAAAGACCAAACCAAACCAATAAAACCCGGGTTTTTCAATCTCGGGTTTTTTCCGATTTTCTCGGGTTTTCGGGTTTTTCGAGATTTTTTGGGTAAAATCTTCGTAGAACAAAACATATAACGTATGCCCAAAATATTTCTTTAATCCTAGTAAGATACAACTATACAAAGTACTTTTCAAGAACATGATATAAAATATGAGATGTGTCATGGCATTATCGTAAAATATTCAACAATAAAGACAATAAAATTATGTAATATAAATACTGCTAATTAAAAATCCATAATAAAAATAACATAATCAAAAAGTACTAAGTCATGCTAAAATAAATACACTAATAAGGGAGTATTAATTAAATGACTAAACCCTAAAGAAAAATAAAAATAGGTTATGTATTTTTATCTAAATTATTGCAAAATAAAAAATACATATTCAATACATTCCCGTTCATAATATTGAATTGAATGTCTTTTGTTAGCATTAATATTAATTTAATTTTGGTTTGGGATTTTGTTAGCATTATTTAATTTACTAATATTAATGGTCATAAAACTTATTGGAGCATTCAAAAGTTCTAAGTACAACCTTGAAATAATACCTCAAAAGATAAAATTATAAAAAATTTTAAGAAATATTTATAAATTACATCACAATAAATATATTTATATATTAAATCTATCTAAAATTTCTATATATGTAATGTCGGGTTGGTTTAGTTTTGGTTTGACTTTCTTTAGTTAAAACCAAACCAACCTAATTATGGTCGGTTTTTTTTTTTCAACACCAAACCAAATCAAACCAAACCATAGTCGGGTTTTTTTTTCTCGGTTTGACTCGGATTATCAGGTTGGTGCAGTTTATCGATTTTCTTTGTACACCCCAACCTTCCAGATAGAGTTTATGGGGAGGGGGGGGG
>MU722696.1:43214-63288 GCA_026770625.1 Nicotiana glauca
GGGGGGGGGGGGGGGGGGGGGGGGGAGGCGCTACTTTGCCTTTTTCTTTCTTAATTTTTTTTGGTTAATTATAGTATGTGTTAAGTTTAATTACAAATTACACGTGTCGCTCATTTATTGGCTCATTTGACATATCATTGGCAAGTGTAACACACGCATATGCTTTACTGCACTCGGGTGTCTATTTGATTTAGTTAACAGTCACTTGAAGTGTTTAAATGATAAAGGCACCAATTGAAGTGTATGGCTGACCGTTGTGGACAACTTGGAGGGGCGCTTTATGTATTTCGCCTAAAAAAAAATTATATGGCTATGCTACCATGACATAATTACATGAGTACTTACAATACATGGCATAAATATAGACCCAACTTGCATGTGCTGTACAAATGGCGAAGAAGATATCCAACATATTTTTCTATACGGTAATATGGCCAAAATTTTTTGGCACTCAATCATAAGCCAGCCCTCCAAACAAAACAATCAACAACCAAAATAATCACTGGCTGCTTTATCTTAAAAAACCTCAACTCCGATGATCTAAACTAAACCACAATACCCAACATATTACGCTGGGAAAATATCTTCGCATTCATCATATGGAACCTTTGACTGAACAGGAACAAGAACAACATTAACAATACCTCACAACCTTTATCAGCTTCCTATGTTATAGATCAAGCCCTATAACACAAACTTTTCACTGATAGGGAAAACAACACTTCAAAGAGAATTCCCCTATATATCAGTTGGCATGCATCACCAAAGGGTTGGTAAAACTTGATGTCGATGGTGCTTTTCGAAGCAGCAGACCAATCTTAGGGATAGGTGGGCTCATCAGAAATGTTGATTCAAACTGGACATTTGGATTTATAAATCAATTCATGTAGATTCTCCCATCCATGCAGAACTCCAAGCAATCCATCAAGGATTAACCATTGCAGCAAAACACAACTTTACTCCATTAGAAGTGGAAACGGACTCCGCATATGTAATACATTACCTCCACAAGGAATACATGACTTACAAGAATATTATTTTTTATTGTAGGTGGGTAATGGCCAAAATGGGACAAATGGTTCTCAAACATAATTGCAAGGAAGGGAATAAAGCTGCTCATCAAATGGCTAGGGAAGGATCAAAACAGTCTACCATAAATAAACTTTTGTGTTATGATGTTCCTATCACCTTTTGTCAAGTCCAGGATGCTGGAGGACAAAAGAGATGTTGTTATAGTTCGAACTGTGTTAGTTAAGTTTGTAAAAGTCTAGCTGAACTAGGCAATATTGATGCCATTTAGGGTATCAGTGGAAGTAGCAATGCTACATGTAACAGTGCTACACTACTTTAGTCTTTATAAATAAAATGCTCGTATTCTCAAATAAAAAAAAACTTATCAAGCTTTCTTAAGTTATTTTTCTAGTAAACCAGATCATATAATATTATCATACACGAAAGTTTACTTGGAACAATACGGATCGAGTCAACTAAACTAAAAATGCATCAAAAGTCTTAAAAATATTAATAATCAAACTAAGACAATTTTTTATTTTGTTACAAACGAAGCGAGAGAACTAAACAAGCAAATTTTCATACCTTTCTATGGGTGGACTTGAGCTATCCAGAATTATTCCAATTGACTAAACAAACAAATGTTTATACTTTTTGATAAAGTTTTTATGGTTTGACTTGAACTACCTAGAATTAATCCAAGTTCCAAGCAACTAAAATAACCCATCGACATGTATATTTTTAGTCCGACCTGTCCGACCCAGGCAGTAAGACGCGTCACGATTTTTTGGGCCAATTTGACATCTCTATCCCCAAGCCCTCATCTTAAAGAGTAAAGATCAGAAGTATAGATGAATGGCGCAAAACATTATAGTCTCCACCTTTAAGAATTATTCTGCTGAGTTTTTTTAATTATCTGATAACAGATTTCATTTATTAGCATAGATATAGGAAGACAGCCTTGTAAGCACATCCCAAGCAAAAATTGATCAGCAGTGTACAACTCATTGGTGACTTCATCACATAAGAGACCTCGAGACAGATTGCCTGTATGCTCAATAAGGGAAAGAAAGAACAGAAAGTTGTCCTTGTTCTATCTAGGTACAACTAATCGGTGTCATTGTATTGCTTCAGTAAAGCAACTGTCGGCTACCTTATGAAGCAGCTAAAAAGAGATGATGCGAGCATGTGAATTCTCTCTCAACTCGGCTCTACCATCTTCTCACGTTCAACACCACCAGCAGATGCTATACTATGGAATACTCTCCCCGAAAAATGCTGATACCAACATCAAAACCGGTTAAATAAGCAGCTCTATAGGCAACACAGTCAATTCAGAGTAGCATTATCTGGGGATGCGAAATGCTTCTTGCAGATTGAAATCTTTTTTTTTTTCCTTTTAAGGGAGGACCAGGGAAAAGGGAATCAGAGAGAGAGAGGCAATACCAAATACACGGTTGCCATGCAGCCAACACTTGTGAAAGGGCATTTCCACTTAGATGGAACCTTGGTCCACCTCATCTGAGCTTTCTTCATACATGAATGAACTATCCTCACTGCCACTACCTTGATCACTTCTATCACTGCTCTCTGATGTACTCATGAATGAAGAGCTATCAGATGCAAGACTGCTCAAGTGTGACGAGGAGTTAATTTCGCTATTCACATCACTGTTGTTATGTTGTTCAACATCATTAAAGCTGTGAAAGACGGATAAAGGTAAACACATAAATAGCACAGATGGATCACCAATTATTTTCTTGTTCAAGTAATGGAAGAACAAACCAACCTGCCTTCCAAAGGAAACTCTGCTAAAACACATAAATCGGGCCTTTCTTCTGACAATCGCACTACAGGAATAAAGCTGATTGGCACACACAACCAGAAAGTCAAAAGTCTATCTTCTTAATGATGTTGAAAAGTTAACTAGAAGTTGTACTACCTAGGGCTGTAGCATCGTTGATACCAGTCACTTTCAGATACCAGGCCCTCTCGATTAGATATATCCTGTGTGAAAGCAGTTCAAGTGAAACCATCAATAAAGAGAACAGGAAACGAAAGGTGCAAATTTCTTAATAAAACTGTTATGAGCAGAAGTTTATACATACAAGATATTTAAGATGCCCAAAATCCCCTGCAAGCACTGCTGCTAATAGCCTTGCTACTTCTACCTACAGTCCACATAAGTTAAGACCACTTCCTTTCTTGACTTACTTCCCCATTTATTTCCTACCAGATATGGGAAACGAGGATGTTCGGGGGAAAGAACACTTACTTCTTTCAAATGCATGCAATCCCTCAAAATCAATACCCGGAGTAAGCCCCCACCCGCACTGCCTCCTAGATTCCTGTAATATGAATGCCATTAGAATAAAAATAGTGCTAAAAAGATCGTAAGTTCATATACAAACTTGAGTCGGAGGGCCTAATGGGAAACCTACTTGAGAAAAGCGCCAGTAATCGAGTAGGATGTTGAAAAGTCAATGTACCTCAATTTACGAAATCCCTACAAAAATAAACAAAACCGAGGATTGTACAATGAGGTTCCCTTGGAAAAGCAACCAATGAAGTCACCAAAAATATAACATTTACATGACTGACACATAGCTTGACACACCTCCTAAACTCTAACACAGAGTAGAAAAATCCAACTCGAACAAAAGTGGTCTAACTTTAGAAATTTTCTTGAGCTTACCTGATAAATTATAAGTCTACAGAACATTTAAGTTCCAGTGTAAATAACAACATCAGGGGTAAAATTGCTAACGACATAGCATTTCAACTTTTTCTTGGCTCAAGTATGTCACAAGCTGAAGAGTTTATCAACTAGGCCAAAAGAGAGAAATGACAACAAAATACAGATAAATGCTCAACCGATAGCAATTCTGAGATGATGCTTTAATTCGATGTTGCTTAAGGAGTTCAAAAGAGAGTGTATGCTGAGTTCAAAAGAGAGTGTATGCTAAAATCCAATGTGCAGTCTTTTCATACAGCCCCAAAAGGGGAGAGGTTTCTGTAGTTCCTTCTTCAGTCAAGCCAGCTTTGCACCTAGGTAACATAGAGAGATCACTAGAACCAGGTAAATGACTGGATCAGCAAGTAGTAGTTCAACGTTACAACCATGAAAAATCAAAAT
Source organism: Nicotiana glauca (assembly GCA_026770625.1). Lineage (NCBI taxonomy): Eukaryota > Viridiplantae > Streptophyta > Magnoliopsida > Solanales > Solanaceae > Nicotiana > Nicotiana glauca. The sequence continues at coordinate 47,362 of MU722696.1, forward strand.
TGGACGGTGTATAATTAAATGAATATGAATAGTGCCAACAAAGGAAAAAATTCCCTCCCTCCCTCCCAGCTAAAATAGTTTATCTTGAGTGTGTATCTATATCTCTGAAGCCTCATTTCCTATCTAAGAACTTCACTCTATTTTTCTGCATTAGTGATCTGAGTCATTTGTTTGTCTGATCAACAAACTTGTGCAAATGTGGTTATACTAAATCTAGGGGAATCTGTCAAAAATAAAATAGAGTATTCCCTTCCAGGTCAATGATCTCATCAGTTCAGCCACACGGTGTGGATGAGCCTTGAAACCATAGACAAAGCAAGTATTAAGAAAATTCTTAAAACTTTCCATGTACAGCTGATTCTAAAATAAACGCTTCCTTTTCTTTACAAATGGAAAATGAAAAAGTACCAAGTTTTCAGGAAATTTTATGCATTGATGAAAACAAGCATAATGTTACTGATGGTGCAGACAATCTCAGTGCGACCATCTTTGTGTTATACAGCGTGAAGCTTAAAGTGATAAAGCCGAGCTTGCAAAAACAGTGTTGATGTAGTCTATACAAAAGAAGTAGCTTCACCGTGCAACTTCTAATATAGTTGTCAACTCACCTTAAATTAGCAAGAATCAGCACCATTGACAAATGTCATCCAGATTAAACTCAAAATTCATGTATTGGCTAGTCTAGACTGGTTTATGGTACCAACAAAGGAAATAGTATAGCATGAGACATTAGCTTTTTATTTGACAGCGCTAGGTACTTGCTAGAGCTAGAAGCAAGTCAGCCTCAAATAGCTTCATTGCACTAGACTCAAGTTGTATAGTAAGACATAGTTACACACCGCGTAATTCCAATTGGACGGCATACAGACCCAAACAAGGCCTTGAGACGCTGGATAGAAACGCAAAAGAAGATCAATGTACTGAAAAGCTTCATTCTCAAAAAACAGACCTTAACGAGTATACGAGCTTTATAATCATGCAACTTAAATCCCCTTAGGGCCAATGAAGATAGGTGAGGACAATTGCTCACTAGATCACTGCATGTTGGCAGTTTCAAACTGTCGTCTCGGCCTGAATACAAACGTGGATTATGGAAAAAATTCTTTAAATGACTATTGAGAAAGCAAAAGAAAAGCAAATAGAAAGATAAAAGAATGCACCTGTTTTTGACGATTCAAAGAATAGACGCTCAATCAAGGGACAAAATTTACTTATAGACTCCAGTGTCTGCCTTAATTCCACATGACTATCAGATGAACAAAACATTTCATGTTATAATCACTGACATTGAAACTAGAGACGAAACTAGAAATGGAGCCATTCGCTCACAAAAAGAAAAAAAAAGAATTTATCATGACTGTACTAGAACTTAGTATAAACAAATTATCGTCTTATTGGATCCCCGATACTATCCATGTTGTTGTCAAATAATACAGAGTAAATGATCAACAAAATAAATGAGTTGTTACAGAAGGAACTAAAATGTAGTGAGTTATTCTATTTTTTTTTTTTGATAAAGAAAGTAATGTGCTTTTTACTTGAACAAACGAATGGCTTTCAGACGAAGTATTTCAATTACTTGGAATCTACTGTTGATAAGAATGAAAAACACAAAGCGGAAACATGTGATATAAAATATGGTGTTTCAGACGAAGTACTTAAATCACTTGGGCTCTGTGTTGTTCACAATAATAACAAACACAAACTGAAAACATAAACTATACTTGTGCTGTTCCCACAAAGCAACTAAAAGAGAACTTATGCTGCCACCTATTATTTAACTTCAAATGCTTATCTTGAGTGATTAATAAGACAAAGAAATATCCCACCAAGAACCTGTTCATGAATGCCTTTAGCCTCTCAATGAAGGTCAAAAAACAACAATCAAACATGAATGCACTAAATCCATGGTACTTCTACTTACTTTTCAGCAGTATGCATAAGCAATTTTGGACCACAAAAGAATAAAACAGAAGAAACTACTAATTCCAATACTTACAGACCAACAATTTCCAGATCAAGCAAAGATGGGCAGGCTGACAATACAGCGTTAAGTGCAGTATTGTCCAATCTTTCGATATTGTACAGGTGCAACCTTCTCAAGCAAGCTCTTAATTTTCCAAGAAGGCAGAGCGAACAAGCAACTTAGTACTTCAGCTTTTAATTAATAAAAAACTAGATATTATACAATATTTATATATACAAAATCAGTATATAAAATTACATAACATCGCTTTATCAAGAATGGAGCAATACCCTGGAGTTCCATTATTAGCATTCAGAGGAGCTAGGCAAGACCTTGTAAGAATAGAATACTCTTTGCCCAGCCTGGACCTCTTATCATTCCAAGAGAATCCTGCAGCATCTGTAGATTTCCTAGTAAAATTAACCATTGGTTTTGAAGACCCCGATGATGAAGCAAGTGGGCCAGGTACAAAGCCCAGCTTCAGAGACCTGCATTCAATAAAGTCAGTGTTTGTCTACCAGTGCAAATACCAATTTATATTCTTTGTATAACAGCCTTTTGAAGTCAAGATGAATAGCATCTCAAGTATTCCACTTTTGTGCACTTAAATCCAATGTTCTTTGAGATATCCTCTTAGAATAAGGTAGTTACCATCCTTTACTCACTCTCTTACATAACATTTTCTCGTGTAAGACCTAAACGAACATGTTTCCATGGGTCTACTCTGTAGCGTAAAGTGAGAACTGTATTTTTCAGCATATTCAATTCACTATTGTTCTTCGGGGCTCTTATGTGAATAGTCTTTTAAAAACCAACTGAAGAAAACTTTAAAAGGAAAAAGATTGAAGTTATGAAGCAGAGGACAGCAGTTCTCTTACTGGAGTCCATTTCCAGCACGGTGAACTATTGTTGCCACAACAGCATTATTGACTCTAGGAACCACTGTGATCAAGTCAACATTAGCATAGCATGCAGGGTCTGCGGCACAATTTTTGAAAAAGGAACATGTGACCGCAGCATAACATAAACTTTGGGTGTCAAGCAATGAAAACACCTGCCCGAAAGAAATAACCACCAAAACATTATCTTATTTTCATAAGCACAAATTGCTTCCATCCTCAACTGTACATTTAGTAATGCCATGATAATACAAGTATTCATTGTTCCGCAGACATCGAAAAATATCAAGCAACACAAACAACTATGCCTCAACCCCAACTACTCTCTATGCATTTCTACTCCGTATGAACCAATTTATAAAAATCTTCAAGGATAACCAAATATCTGAGTACTTATTACAACTATCAAGTATCAACAATATAGACCTCAAATTTCAAACAATGAAAGAAAAGCACATTTCAAAAGCTATCCTTGTGGCTTACTTTCACAAGGATCAGTAAAGTATGGAAGCTGAACCAGAGCAATCCTATTCACTGATTGTACATAACTAATAATAAACGAGATTATTAATAAACACCAACTACTGAAAACAAACAGCTCTCAAAATAATTCATCCATTAGGATAAATTCTATACACAAAAAAAGAACATGAAATGAATAGGACAACTACACACATTTCAAACTCCACGCTCAGAAACAAAAGAATAAAATTTTGGAAAAGGAAAAATAACTAAGCAAAAAATAAGCATTAGCAAAATCAGATTAGTAACTATAAGCTACACACATTTCCAATTTGTAACAATTACGTATATACCAATAATTAAAAGATGGTATATATGAATAGAACATACTTTTATAGTTAGATCGGAGGGAAGAGCCCAAACGACGGCGTTATGCATGGAATCGCGCGCGCGGGCAGATTGTTTGCCAGCTTCGAGAAGTGCAGATCCTAATCGAAGTGCGCGGTTTATCATATCATTCTGTTCCAAATCGGAAGCTTTAGAACCGAGAAGCCGATTGAAGGAGAGGTCAATGGAGGAATCGGAGAGACCGAGAAACGATTCCAAGAGCACGTCGTGATCGATATAGGAACTGGTGGTGAATTTAGGGTTTAAGCCGGAAGTGGCGGAGCAGCAGGGACGTTTCGGACTCGGCTTTGGTGTCTCCATCGCCGGCGCCGGCGACTGGCGGCGGAGAAGGAGAGTATCCATGAAAAGCGGAGGGCGCGAGAGATGGGGAGTGGGCCGGGGAAGTGAAGTGGTGAAGAAAATGAGAAATTCGTGATGTACGGATTTTGAAAAATTATGGGGACACGTGTGACGTAGAATATGCCGACGTGGAATGGGAATCGCATGCACTTGACTTTCCAATTACGTCGCTCTTAACCCTACTATACTTTTGGAACGCGGTGATGGAATTTCCAGTTCTAATAATTGAAACTTGAAAAAATCGAATATGTTCAAAATAGTAATTGCGGTAGGATGATTAAGTTTATTTTTATTTAAATTGTTTGAATTTGAATTTTAGAAATAATCCTTTTACTATGAGTGTTTTTCTTTTATGTGACGCAACTTTAAATTAATTGAATATTTATTACGAGTATGAAACACCAGAGGGAAAGATTCATATTTCTAAATGTTGTATATGAGAAATATGAAAACTGGACATGTATATAAGTAGTTTGGTATATATCCCTTCTCCTTTTAAATTTTTGTTCAAATAAGATTGTTTAGATTTGATAGAGTGTTTTAACTCTTTTTTCCTTTTACCTTTTTGCATAAATAATAGGGAATAAAGTAGACAAATCTGTTTGACTCAAAAGTTATTGAATACTTTTCGAGCAAATCAATCAATATAGATGAAGGGGTAAATCATAATCAATCATAATTAATATCGGATCGAAAGACAGAAGAGTAAAACCGAAGATTTAATAGAAATAATAATTGGGAGATTTTATTCATCATCGAAATTTATCCTGTCTCCCCTTGGAGAGGTCCAGGAAATTATAATTTAGTTGTATTTTTCGAGAGCTGTTGAATGTGAAGAATCTCCCTTTCTTTCTCCCTTTGGGCTCCCTCACCTCTTTCGGAGTCTCTCTCTAGATGTTCTTTTCCTGGTGGATGATAGAGAATGATGGAGAAGCCCCCCTCCTGGTTTGAGTCTTCTGCCCTCTATTTATAGATGTCTCATTCATCACGTCTTATCTCGGCCAGGTTGAGGGGGTGATTTCCCCTCATTGAGAGGTCTCGAACTCGACGCTTGTTTCGTGACTAGTGCGGATCGGACGAGGTCGAGTTCGTTAGCTGCCACTGCAGGGTAATTGGGAAGGGATCATTACCTCCATGGTCGAGTGGTCAGATTTTGACCAATACCGTTAGTGCCTCCGTCTGTCGGGGTCGTATCCTACCGATCTCGACGGACTGATCATGTTTGAGACGTAATCATATTGAGAGCCTGATGTGCATATTATTCCTTAGTCGGGTGTTGGCTTGTGTGGTTTCTCTGTCTTCCTTATATGATCGTATCAGAGAGCGCCATTATGATGATCCGCATTTGCTTGTCCTTAAGGACATAGTTCAGCATGATGATGCCAGAGATGTGACCATAGGCGATGATGGTGTATTGAGAATGCAGGGTCAGATCTGTATGCCCAATGTAGGCGGGCTTAGAGAGTTGATACTCGAGGAGGCCCACAGCTCGCGGTATTCCATTCATCCGGGTGCCGCAAAGATGTATCAGGATCTTAGACAACATTATTGGTGGCAGAGAATGAAGAAAGATATTGTGGAGTCTGTAGCTTGGTGTCTAAATTGTCAGCAGGTGAACTATGAACATCAGAGACCGGGTGGCTTACTTCAGCAGATGGTTATTCCTGAATGGAAGTGGGAGAGGATCATTATGGATTTCGTAAGTGGCCTTCCTCGGACTTTGAAGAAGTTTGATGCTATTTGGGTGATTGTGGATCGGCTGACCAAGTCCGCGCACTTCATTCCGGTGTGTACTACCTATTCTTTGGAGCGGCTGGTAGGGATCTTTATCCGAGAGATTATTCAATTGCATAGTGTTCTAATGTCTATTATTTCATATAGAGGCACTCAGTTTACTTCCTAGTTTTGGAGGACTTTTCAGCAATAGTTGGGTACTCAGATAAAGTTGAGCACATCATTTCATCCTCAGACAGACGGAAAGTCTGAGCGTACTATTCAGATATTGGAGGATATGTTGCGTGCCTGTGTTATTGATTTCGGAGGTTCTTGGGATCAATTTCTACTTCTTGCAGAGTTTGCCTACAACAACAGCTATCAGTCCAGCATTCAGATGGCACCGTATGAGGCTTTGTATGGGAGATGGTGTAGATCTCCAGTTAGTTGGTTTGAGCCCGACAAGGCTAGGCTATTGGGGACAGATTTGGTTCAGGATGCCTTAGAGAAGGTGAAGGTGATCCAGGAGAGGCTTCGCACAACGCAGTCACGTCAGAAGAGTTATGCGGACCGGAAGGTTCGAGATGTATCCTACATGGTTGGTGAGAAGGTATTGCTGAAGGTTTCGCCCATGAAGGGTGTTATGAGATTTGGGAAGAAAGGAAAGTTGAGTCCGCGGTTCATTGGACTTTTTGAGGTACTTAGAAAGATTGGGGAGGTGACTTATATGCTTGCTTTTCCGCCCAGCTTGTCGAGTGTGCATCCAATTTTCCATGTTTCTATGCTTCGGAAGTATATTGGGGACCCGTCCCATGTTCTGGATTTAAGTACGGTTAAGTTGGAGGGTGATTTGACTTATAATGTAGAGCCAACAGCTATTTTGGAGCGACAGGTTTGAAAGTTGAGGTCAAAGGATATCGCTTCAGTGAAGGTGCAATGGAGAGGTCGGCCCGTGGAGGAAGCTACCTGGGAGACCGAGCGAGAGATGCGGAGCAGATATTGTTACCTGTTTGAGGCTTCAGGTATGTTTCTTTACTCGCTCGAGGACGAGCGTTTGTTTAAGTTGGGGAGGATGTGATGACCCGACCCGTTGTCTCATGGGTTACCAGTTCATTTTTACCCATTTTCAGCTTCTTTATGCTTCATTATCCTTATCTTGTGTGATCGAGTTGATTTGGAGTGGTTTTGATAAGAAATGAGACACTTAGTCTTTTTTAAGAAGGCTTAAGTTGGAAAAGTCAACCGAACATTGACTTATGAGTTAGAGGGCTCGAATGTGATTTTTGATGGTTCGGTTAGCTCCGGGAGGTGATTTGTGACTTAGGGGTGTGATCGAAAGTGATTTTGGAGGTCCGGTGTGGGTTAGGCTTGAATTGACGAAGTTAGTATTTTGGCGAATTTCGGTTGATAGGTAAGATTTTGATCCGAGCGTCGAAATAGAATTCCGAGAGTTGCTGTACCTTCGTTAAGTGATTTGGGATGTGTGTGTAAATTTTCAGGTCATTCGGAGGTGATTTGGTTGGGTTTTTGATCGAATGCGTGGTTCAGAAGTTTTAGAAGAACTTAGGCTTAAATTCGATATAATTTGATGGTTTTGGTGTTGTTTGATGTGTTTTGATAATTGGAACAAGTTTGGATGATGTTTTGGGATGTGTTGGTGTTTTTAGTTGAGGTCCCGGATGCCTCAGGGTGATTCCGGATGGCTAACGGAGAGTTTTGGACTTGGGAGATTTTTGAATTGGTTGCTGCTTCTGGTATTTCCGCTTCTCCGGAAATGGGACCGTAGAAAAGGCGTCGCACGTGTGAAGAGAAGACCGCAGAAGCGGTTTTGGTTTGGTGCAGCAGGCTCCGCAGATGGGTGATTTTGCTGCATAAGCGGAACCGCATCTGCGAGCGAAGGACCGCAAAAGCGAAAGTTTTGAACTTTAGTGGAAGCCGCAGAAGCGGCACATGGTCCGCAGAAGCGGGACCGCAGAAGCGAAAATGTGCATGGGCAGAATGTTAAGTTCTGAAAATGGGACTCCATTTTTGATGATTTGGAGCTCGGATAAGGAGATTTTTCAAGAGATTTTTGGAGAGAACAACGAGGTAAGTGTTCTTAACTCAATTTTGGTTGGATAACTTGAATCTACTACTAGTTTTGGCATTTAATCCGTGAATTTTGTTGGAAAAGTTTAGAAAACCCTCTTAGATAGAATCACGGATTTGAGGGTCAAAATGTGATGGGATTTGGATAATTTTTATATGGTTAGAATCGTGGGGAGACAGGGAACCCGTTGATGTAAAATTTTTTGAGTTTTTGAGATGTGGGCCCGGGGCTCGGGTTTTTGCTAATTTTGAGAATTTTGGTATTTTTCGATTATTTTGATTAGGCTTTGTTCATATAACATATTATGACATATTCATTCTGATTTTGGATAGATTCAACGCACGTAGAGGCCAATTTGAGGGGCAAAGGCGTCGCGAGTTAAAGAAGTAGTCGGTTCGAGGTGAGTAATGAGTGTAAATGATGTCCTGATGGTTAAAACCCCGAATTGCACATTGTAGTGCTATATTGAGGTGAGACAGGCGCTGGATGATGAGCGTTGGTTCTTTTACTACTAGGGATTGTGACTTGGTCCGTCCTGATTGATGATTTTACCGCGTATTTAATTGAAACTTATTTGTTATTATCATGATTTGGGCTGATTGCCATACTTGGGCTTCGTGCCAATTATTTGAATCCTTCGGAAATTTTTATCACTATTTCCTCACTGTTTTAACTTATACTTGCACTCAGTACTGTTGATATTTATTATTTTATAAACTCAACCACTTTTATACAGATTTGAAACTTTAACGATATTTTTAAATGATATTTTGGGTTGAGAACTACTGTTTTACAAAATGCCCGAGGGGCTTGTGCTGATTTTCAGACTGATTGAGGCCGAAGGCCATATGTGAGGATATGCTGAGTGATATGAGGCCGAGGGCCTGAGATACTTTATATGCCACGCGGTGGCTTGAGTGATGTGAGGCCGAGTGATATGAGGTCGAGGGTCTGAGATACTTTATATGCCACACGGTGGCTTGAGTGATGTGAGGATATGCTGAGTGATATGAGGCCGAGGGCCTGAGATACTTTATATGTCATGGGTGGCTTGAGTGATGTGAGGCCGAGTGATATGAGGCCGAGGGTCTGAGATACTTTATATGCAACGCGGTGGTTTGAGTGATATGACGATATGCTGAGTGATATGAGGTCGATGGCCTGAGATACTTTATATGTCACGCGGTGGCTTGAGTGATGTGAGGATATGCTGAGTGATGATGCCACGAGGTGACTTGATATTGCGCTTGGGCCGTAAGGGGCCCCTCCGGAGTCTGCACACCCACAGTGAGCGCGAGTACCCATTGTTCTGAGTGATTGATACTATTCCCGAGGGGCTGATATGAGTGATCGTGAGGTAGCCCGAGAGGCTGATACAGTTCTAAGAGTGAGCCCGAGGGGTTGATACTATACTGAGTGATTGATACTGAGCCTGAGGGGCTGATACTGTTCTGAGTTACTGATACTGTGCTCGAGGGGCAGATTTCTACTTGTTATTTACTGCCAAATTACCTGTTTTACTGGTTTTATTTCATCTGGTATTTCACTGATTTGCTATTTTAAGTGATTTTACTACTTCTGTATAGAATGCTTTGTGCCTTTACGTGTTTTCTTGCTCCCAGCCATTATTTATATTTATTACTTACTAGGTCGGAGTACTCACATTACTCCCTACACCGTGTGTATAAATTCAGGCATAGCAGATTTCCACTCCTGAGAGCTGATCCTTCCAGTCTAGGCGGTATTGTCGGAGATTACGAGGTAGTTGTTGGCGTCCGCAGCCACCGTGACTCCCTTATATTATTATTTCCGTGTTATTCGAACTATTGTATTAGAGTTCGTATTTAGTAGACTTGTGTCAGGATTTCTTAGTTGCTCATGACTTGTGACACCCCGGTTAGGACTGTGTTGGGTTGGATTTCCGCATTCATATCTATACTGTCCGCTATTTAGTACTATTATACCATGATTATACTATAATTGTGTTAAATAACTGCTTTGAAAGGGTGAATTGGATTGTATGGTTGGCCTTGTCTTCACGAGAGGCACCATCACGACCAGGTTCGGGATTTGGTCATGACACACTTCTTATAGATCATATGATGCACGGTCTATGCGGAGAATTAAATCCAAAAAATTCTTGCTTGAAAAAAAAGAGGTCATTGTAAATTTAAGTATCCAATGGAGTTTGCAGAACAAACAACTAAAGGAAAAAATTCGTATCCAATTTATCGAAGACGAAACACAGGAAAGAAAGTGCAAATAAGAGGACACCTTCTTGATAATTCATGGGTTGTTCCTTATAATCCATATTTACTTTGTAAGTTCAACTATCATATGAATGTAGAGATTTGCTCTGATATTAAAGTTATTAAGTATATTTGAAAAGGACATGATAAAATTGCATTTCATATACATGCTAATGATACAAACATAGAGATAGATGAAATAAAGGAATACCAATCTGCTAGGTGGGTGTCACCACCTGAAGCTGCATGGCGTATATTTGCTTTCCCTATTAGTAAAATATTTCCGAATGTATATCATCATCAACTACAACTTGATGGACAACAACTTGTTTCCTTCAAGAATACGGACAATATTAGCAAAATTGTGAATGATCCTATGGTTAAAAAAACAATGTTAACTGAGTTTTTTTAATGAATCGAGAAAACAAAGATGCTATGGATTTAAATTTATTATATCGAGAATTTCCAAAATACTTTGTATGGTCAACAATAGATAAAACATGGACACGTCGTCAACGAGGAAGTGCTATTAGTCGTGTGGTGACATGTCATCCAACTGAAGAGGAAATATACTAACTTAGATTTCTTCTAATGAATGTGAGAGGACCAAAATCATATGAATATTTGCGAATTGTAAATGGAGTAGAATGTAAAACTTTTAGAGAAGCTGCGGAAAAAAGAGGATTATTAGTGTGTGATAATAATTTAGTAGAATGTATATCTGAAACTGTAAGTTATCAAATGCCATCCAGTTTAAGACAATTATTTGCTATGTTATTAATATATTGTAATCCAACTAATCCAAGAGAACTATGGGAAAAATTTGAAAACCCAATGTCTGAAGATTTCAAAAAAAATTCGAATATAGATACAAGAGAAATTCGTTACAAAGTGTTAAACCATATTAATAATATATTTCATTTAATGGGTCGTGATATTAATGAATTTGAACTAATTTCTGAAATAATAAAGCCATCTGCAGCAGCAAAAGAAGCTAAAGATGTTCATTTCAAAAGAAACATCATTATTAGGGAAGAAGATTTAATGTTAGAAAACAAATTAAACATTGATTAAAGAAGAGCTTACAATATGATTCTTGACATAATATTTTCAAATAGACAAGGGGCATTCTTTATTGATGGCCTCGGTGGAACTGGTAAACGCTTTTTATATCGTGCTTTATTAGCTACTGTGAGGCACAAATGATTTATAGCTTTAGCAACTGCAAGTTCCGGTGTTGCAGCTTCACTTCTTCCTGGAGGTCGAACTGCTTATTCCCGCTTTAAAATTCCTATTGATGTTAATGAGAATTTCAGCTGCAATATTAGTAAGCAAAGTTCATTAGCATCTTTAATATGAGATGCAAAACTAATTGTATGGGATGAAATTTTAATGGCAAAAAAGGAAACGGTAGAAGCATTCGATTTGCTTTTAAGAGATCTAATGAAAACTAATATAATATTTGGTGGAAAGGTAGTTGTCTTCAATGGTGATTTTAGACAAACTCTTCCCGTAGTTCGTAGTGGAAAAAAGAAAGATTTTATTCGTGAAAGTTTATTGTGCTCTGAAATTTGGAATCAACTTGAAAAATTACAACTATCAGAGAATATGCGTGCGAAAACAGATCCTGCTTTTTGTGAATATTTAATGAGAATTGATGATGGAACAGAAAGACAAAATGCCGGTGGAAAAATTAAAATTCCTCATTCTCTCATTATTCCTTTTACTTCTGAAAAAGAATCATTGAATATGCTCTTCCGAGTTACTTATCCTGATTTATACAAATGTCATTCAAATGCTTCTTTTATTATTTCTCGTGCTATTCTAACAACCAAAAATGATTTCATTGATGAAATAAATGACATGCTTCTTGCTTAATTTCCAACCACCGAAAATATTTACATTGCTACTGATGAGACAATTGGTCCAAAAGATCAGAGTGAGTATGAAGATTTTTTGCACACTTTAAATCTTGCTGGTTTGCCTCCTTATAAATTATATTTGAAAAAAATTGCCCGATTATGTTATTAAGAATCTGAATCCCAGTGAAGGTTTATGCAATGGAACACGATTAATATGTAATGATTTTAAAACTCATTTCATTAGTACAACAATATCTAGCGGCGATTTTAAAAATAGACATGTATTTATTCTGCGAATACCACTCATGACATCAGAAGATGAGAAATTATGTGACGACCTGACCCGTCGTCTTATGTGTTACTGCTCCGTTTCCCCCTTATTGTGTTGCTTCATATTTCAATATCAGTATTAGAGTTGATCGGGTGTAATTGAATTGGTTTTGGTTGGAAATAAGGCACATAGCCTCTTTGAAGGAAGCTTGTTTTAGAAAAGTCAACCGGAAGTTGACTATGTGGTTCGAGAGCTCGGATGTGAATTCCGGTAGTTCGGTTAGCTTCAGGGATGATTTGTGACTTAGGAGTGAGATCGGAATCGAATTTGGAGGCCCGGTGTAGAATTAGGCTTGAATTGGCGAAGGTTGAATTTTGGCGAATTCCGGTTGATAGGTGATATTGAGGGTCGGAATGAAATTCCGAGAGTTGCAATAGCTTCGTTAGGTGATTTTGGATATGTCTGCAAAGTTTCAGGTCATTCGGACGCCGTTTGGTTGGGTTTTTGATCGAATATGAGTTTCGGAAGTTTTAGTTAAATTTAGGCTTGAATCCGTGGTAATTTGATGATTTTTGTGTTTTGGTATGTGTTTTTATGATTGGAGCAAGTTCGTATGATATTTCGGGGTATGTCGGTGTTTTGGTGTAGGCCCCGGGGGCCTCGGGGTGATTTCGGATGATTTCCGGGGCATTTGGAACTTATAAATATGCAGAAAGTTGCAGATTCTGTGCAGGGATTTTTAAGCCTTCGCGTTCGCGTGGCTTTGGCCGCGTTCGCGTAGGCAAGGTAGGATTGGTCAACGCGTTCTCGTAGAGAAGAACGCGTTCGCGTAGTATTAAATGATGGACCATCGCGTTCGCGATGGCAATGTCGCGTTCGCATAGAAGAATCTGGGGGCCCAACCAAGTTTGTTCATCGCGTTCGCGGTCGAGGGGGTCGCGATCGCGTAGCATAGGAAAGTTAAGCATCGCGTTCGTGTCTAGTGGTACGCGTTCGCGTAGAGGAAAAATGGCCTGTTGGAAACTTGTTCATCGCGAACGCGTGAGAGGTATCGCGTTCGCGTAGAAGGAAATTTATCTGGACAAAAGGCTTTTGATGAAAATTTCAGTCGCGAACCCATCATTATTTTCTCCATTTTTGCACTACCTTGAGAGCTTATTGATAGAATTTGAAGGGTATTTCGACGGGAAGTGATTGGAGGTAAGTCTCGTGGCCTAGATACGTCATTTAATCANTAGAAAACCCTCTTAGATAGAATCACGGATTTGAGGGTCAAAATGTGATGGGATTTGGATAATTTTTATATGGTTAGAATCGTGGGGAGACAGGGAACCCGTTGATGTAAAATTTTTTGAGTTTTTGAGATGTGGGCCCGGGGCTCGGGTTTTTGCTAATTTTGAGAATTTTGGTATTTTTCGATTATTTTGATTAGGCTTTGTTCATATAACATATTATGACATATTCATTCTGATTTTGGATAGATTCAACGCACGTAGAGGCCAATTTGAGGGGCAAAGGCGTCGCGAGTTAAAGAAGTAGTCGGTTCGAGGTGAGTAATGAGTGTAAATGATGTCCTGATGGTTAAAACCCCGAATTGCACATTGTAGTGCTATATTGAGGTGAGACAGGCGCTGGATGATGAGCGTTGGTTCTTTTACTACTAGGGATTGTGACTTGGTCCGTCCTGATTGATGATTTTACCGCGTATTTAATTGAAACTTATTTGTTATTATCATGATTTGGGCTGATTGCCATACTTGGGCTTCGTGCCAATTATTTGAATCCTTCGGAAATTTTTATCACTATTTCCTCACTGTTTTAACTTATACTTGCACTCAGTACTGTTGATATTTATTATTTTATAAACTCAACCACTTTTATACAGATTTGAAACTTTAACGATATTTTTAAATGATATTTTGGGTTGAGAACTACTGTTTTACAAAATGCCCGAGGGGCTTGTGCTGATTTTCAGACTGATTGAGGCCGAAGGCCATATGTGAGGATATGCTGAGTGATATGAGGCCGAGGGCCTGAGATACTTTATATGCCACGCGGTGGCTTGAGTGATGTGAGGCCGAGTGATATGAGGTCGAGGGTCTGAGATACTTTATATGCCACACGGTGGCTTGAGTGATGTGAGGATATGCTGAGTGATATGAGGCCGAGGGCCTGAGATACTTTATATGTCATGGGTGGCTTGAGTGATGTGAGGCCGAGTGATATGAGGCCGAGGGTCTGAGATACTTTATATGCAACGCGGTGGTTTGAGTGATATGACGATATGCTGAGTGATATGAGGTCGATGGCCTGAGATACTTTATATGTCACGCGGTGGCTTGAGTGATGTGAGGATATGCTGAGTGATGATGCCACGAGGTGACTTGATATTGCGCTTGGGCCGTAAGGGGCCCCTCCGGAGTCTGCACACCCACAGTGAGCGCGAGTACCCATTGTTCTGAGTGATTGATACTATTCCCGAGGGGCTGATATGAGTGATCGTGAGGTAGCCCGAGAGGCTGATACAGTTCTAAGAGTGAGCCCGAGGGGTTGATACTATACTGAGTGATTGATACTGAGCCTGAGGGGCTGATACTGTTCTGAGTTACTGATACTGTGCTCGAGGGGCAGATTTCTACTTGTTATTTACTGCCAAATTACCTGTTTTACTGGTTTTATTTCATCTGGTATTTCACTGATTTGCTATTTTAAGTGATTTTACTACTTCTGTATAGAATGCTTTGTGCCTTTACGTGTTTTCTTGCTCCCAGCCATTATTTATATTTATTACTTACTAGGTCGGAGTACTCACATTACTCCCTACACCGTGTGTATAAATTCAGGCATAGCAGATTTCCACTCCTGAGAGCTGATCCTTCCAGTCTAGGCGGTATTGTCGGAGATTACGAGGTAGTTGTTGGCGTCCGCAGCCACCGTGACTCCCTTATATTATTATTTCCGTGTTATTCGAACTATTGTATTAGAGTTCGTATTTAGTAGACTTGTGTCAGGATTTCTTAGTTGCTCATGACTTGTGACACCCCGGTTAGGACTGTGTTGGGTTGGATTTCCGCATTCATATCTATACTGTCCGCTATTTAGTACTATTATACCATGATTATACTATAATTGTGTTAAATAACTGCTTTGAAAGGGTGAATTGGATTGTATGGTTGGCCTTGTCTTCACGAGAGGCACCATCACGACCAGGTTCGGGATTTGGTCATGACACACTTCTTATAGATCATATGATGCACGGTCTATGCGGAGAATTAAATCCAAAAAATTCTTGCTTGAAAAAAAAGAGGTCATTGTAAATTTAAGTATCCAATGGAGTTTGCAGAACAAACAACTAAAGGAAAAAATTCGTATCCAATTTATCGAAGACGAAACACAGGAAAGAAAGTGCAAATAAGAGGACACCTTCTTGATAATTCATGGGTTGTTCCTTATAATCCATATTTACTTTGTAAGTTCAACTATCATATGAATGTAGAGATTTGCTCTGATATTAAAGTTATTAAGTATATTTGAAAAGGACATGATAAAATTGCATTTCATATACATGCTAATGATACAAACATAGAGATAGATGAAATAAAGGAATACCAATCTGCTAGGTGGGTGTCACCACCTGAAGCTGCATGGCGTATATTTGCTTTCCCTATT
>MU722696.1:91523-116511 GCA_026770625.1 Nicotiana glauca
AGACAATCGTAACGCCGCCGCCTGCCACCGTCCCGGAAATCGCCCCCGCCGGTGGAGGACGTCTGATGGCCTCCAATTTTACACCATCGATTCACCTTGACCTCCCCATCCCCAATCCATACTTAGCTTTCTTCGAATCCCAGCCCAGCCTCTCGAATCTCCAAAAAACCAAACGGACTCTCCGACGACAAGTTTCTGTTCGCTTCCACCTTAACACCATATGATACGTCCTCGTGCCAAATCCCCGACCACCTTCCCTCAAATCAACCCAGAACCCGTCGAATATCAATTTAAATCCAGGAACCCTAGCGCCGCCGCCACAAGATTCCATGGTGGCGGCGCCACCTCCCCTCAACCCCAAAATCACATCCTTGATCCCCTCACCCTTAATCCACAATTATCTTTCATCAAATACCCTTGAGACTCGTCGAATTTTGGATCTAAGGTTAAATTCTAAGAGTTCGAAGTCGACTGACCTTTGGTCCACCCTGATTAGAGGACCGATTCATCACAAAATCAATGCTGGTCATTTGTTTTTGCCAAAGAACGAGCGAGTGTCAACAATTTCGTATGAATCATGGCATCAAGTTTGACTGCCAGTTTAATCGGTGAGCTTTTGTTTCTCTTTAAGTTTTGTATTTTTAAGTATAATTCTGTTTATTCGTCTTCTTCATCTCTTTCTTTTCTTTTTACTGATCAAATTTCAGTTGAAAGTTGATCAATCTTCTAATATAAGCTTTTGTTGTGTACTATTTGTTTTAGTGAATGGATTTTATTTGATTTGTTTCGAATAATTAGGATGTTGTTGGTGTTAAGACTGAAGTTTGTATTTTTGTTTAATTCACTTAGACAATCGAATTAGAGATTAGTATGAATCTAATTAATACCAGTTTAGATGTATATATAGGTTAGTTCAATTGGCTGCAAGCTCGAATGTGATTTGCCTTGGGTCAAATTTGACCCAAGTTGTTCTAGAATTAAATAGCAGGGGGGTTTAATGGTTAATGAGAAGGTTATGGGGAATTAATAGGCATGCCCATACCAGAATTAAAAAAGGGATTAATAGTGAACTGACACCATGCTTAGTGTCTTTATAGGTTGGAAATTCAGAGAATATGATGGGGGAAATGGTTCTTAATTGAAAGTGGAAATGCAGGTGTTGAGTGCTCTTATGAGCTGGAAAAGGTTTAAGTTTTGGGTATAAGTATAGGGGACGGTGAACACTGAAAAGGAGAGACCGGATAGAGCTCGAACATTGAAACACTCTAAAAATTAAGAGAACAGAAGATAACATTCTGAAAATAAGAGAGAACATTCTGAAAAATCTGAAAGGATAGTAAGAAGAATCACTGTTCCATTGGTTTCCTTCTTTAACTTTGAACTTCAGTGTTGTCTTGGTAATTTTGAGATTCAGTGTGTGTTTGAAATAATTTTAAGTGATTATTCTTTGAAAACTAAGCTAAAGTTTTGGTTTGGAGGTTTACCGTTCTATTAGATTTGGAGTCAGTTTTATGGTTTCACTTATTGAATCTGGGCTGTTCTAGTTGCTGTTTGGCTATTGTTCTGTGCTGATCCCTCATTTTCCGTGTTGTTTTCAAATTCCAGGTATTTCTCCTTGAACCAAACTGGATGTAGTTCTCATTTTGAAGATAAAATTGAAAAACTCTGAAAATTAGCCAACTGAACTTGTCATGTCGTTTACATTTCTAGCATGCTTCATCATTTGAGTTAGTATAGCTTAGTTGATCTCAATTGATTAGTTAAGTTTTTGTATTATATTTAAACTTTGGACTATTGTTGAAGATGCTATCGATGGAAATTTGGTGAGTGTACTGTCTCTAAAGAATTATTTTTTAAAGCATTGTTAGCATTGAGAAGCGCTAAGATTAACATCTTTGCTATTTCACTAGTCTCATATTGTGTAGTAAAGTCAGTAATAATTTGTTGGATGGATTGAAGTTCAAGTATATATGCATGTCTAGAGATATTGATTAAGATCTATGAAATTCGGATAATATGTTAAGTGTGTTATGTTAGCCAGATTCATGTTTGATTTAATTAAAGGTGTTGTTAAAATTTCTGGGTTGTAATTATGATTAAAAATGATCCACAGTATTTTTAATTTTTATGTTGGTTTAGTTGAATTTTAAGTAATGACAGGTTTATAAAATTGAGTGTAAAATAAGCCATTGTGTTGATGTGGGGTTCGAACCAAGGACCCCATTGCAAGCGAAGCGGGTCTCATTTCAATTTGGGCTCACCCATGGGTTTTAGCTCGGGTAACGGGTATTCTCAAGCTGGTGCAGGCTGCTAGGCCTCACGTTAGGCCCAGTACTCAATCACTACTTTTCTTTTAATTAAAATGAGCTATTAGCCTAAACCATGATGGAATTCTATTCTTTAATTTTCCATATTTAGATTTCTCTAATTAGAACAGGGGTGAGTCATATTAGATAATAATAATAGTTCATGGTCCTTTGAAATTTAGATAAGACATCCTTTAAAATGGAATTGAAATGCGTCGCGCCACATAAAATCTCAAATACGTGTCCCTCACTTAATTATTTCTTTTAAAATCCTTAGAACACAAGGCGTTCCATTTAGCTAATTTTCATGGCCCCTGCAAAGTTAATAACGCGTAGTTGTTGTAGGCGCGTGTTTAATAACATTACTTTCCTAAATTTGGTTGTGCATTTTATGTGACCCAAATCCAAATCCTAAAATATTGAATAAGATATGTTCCGGATTGCGGGTGCATTTCATGTGACGCAATCCAAATACATATTTTAAACGACGTTCAATCTTCTTTAAAATTTATCAAAAGCGGTTAATAAATCTAAAATTATACCATAGGCTAAAATATGTACTAAAATCAGATAATTAAGCTGAATATGACAGTTAAGCGACCGTGCAAG
This sequence comes from Nicotiana glauca, assembly GCA_026770625.1. NCBI lineage: Eukaryota > Viridiplantae > Streptophyta > Magnoliopsida > Solanales > Solanaceae > Nicotiana > Nicotiana glauca. Next base: position 94,439 of record MU722696.1, read on the forward strand.
AACCACGGAACCCGGGAATGCCTAACACCTTCTCCTGGGTTAACAGAATTCCTTACCCGGATTTCTAGTTCGCGGACTGTTAAATAGAGTTAATCTTTTCCTCGATTCGGGATTCTAAACCGGTGACTTGGGACAACATAAATCTCCTAAGTGGTGACTCTGAATCTCAATAAACGAATCCTGTTTCGATTGTCCTTTAATTGAAAAAACTCTCTATATTATACCCCTTTCGGGGTGTAGTGAAAAGGGAGGTGTGACAGCTATGGCGACTCCGCTGGGGACACAAACCCAGAATTTTGATTCAGGGTTCAAGAATTCGAGCTTAGAATAATTGTTATATTTGGATTTATATGATTTTTCTACATGTTCCATGCTATATGTGCTAAATGCTTTACCTCTTTGATATTTGTGAACTGTATATATAAACTGCTACGAAACCCTCCCTCTTTCTGAGTCTTCTACATCATGGAGAAGGGTGAACTTCATGTAGCTTCTCTTCTGTTTAGAGTCATATCCCATTTAGAACGAGATTCGGATAAGTTGCTAAGCCGGTGGAGCTTCTATATCCCCGGTACGTTGTCTCCCCTCGGCTCGAGTTGCCCGCTCGGGTAAGCCAGGTCTAGAACAATAAACTCAGGTTTTTAAAACCTAGAAAAACAAAGCCTCATGCCGGATCCCTAGTAGGAACGTTTGGTTGCATCATGTACATTTGACTTTGGAGACTTAACACAGGGGTTGGGTCTGTCTAGGACAGGTGTACCTGAAATATAAAGACCAATATGATGCGTCTTACTTGCTACTTGTGCGTTCATTTGCTTCGAATGCATGTTGACCGGCCTTTTAAATAATGAGAGGAGAATTAAAGAAAAAAAAACTGGAAAAAGAAAAACGTTTTGAAAAAAAGAAGGAATAATTTCTTCCCTTTCAAGCAAAGAATTTTCTGTTTTCCTTTTTGATAAATAGTTGATTTTATTTCCGTCAAGTCCGGCAGAACTACGTAAGTTTGATTCTCACCGGATATGGGATACGTAGGCAATCCATATCGGGTTCAACTATTTTGAAAAATTAGGGGTAAATAAATATCACAGTTTTGCCATAAGTAAGGTGATGTCATTCTTGTCCAAAATAGCCGAATGTCCCCAAAAGGACGCTGGAAGGCCGTTTTTGCAAGAATGACGACCTTTGGTCATTTCTCAAAAATTTTGGCCGGTTAGCAAACACAACTTTTAAACTTCTTTGAAAGTGCTGGAAGGCCGTATTGACAAAACCGGATATTTTTATGAGAATTTTTGAGAAATAGTGATGATGTTTTTTAAAAATACTAATAAATAAATAAAAAATCTGTATTTGTCAGTCAGAGTCTGTTAGTCTATTTTTAGGTTGTATTGCAATGTTGATGTTTGAGTCTTTTAGAGTCCGTTAATAGTGTAATAAAATGTGTCGTTGTAGTAAACACGTTTTTCTTTTATGGAAAATTTGAAGAAAAAAATTTCAAAAAAAAATTATTAGTCATTTTACCTTTATCCGCCAGAACTATGCACTCTATGATTCATGCGGGGACATGGTACGTAGGCAATCTCCATAAGATTCGACCACCACTAAAGGAAAGTTTGAGTTAAAATAGGAAAGGGCCAGTATGACGCATGCGACCGATCAAAAGTATAATAGGAACTGTTAACTGCTTAGGTGCATTCATTCCCCAAATATGCGGGTACCGATATGTTAAATGGCCTAACGCTAATATGATGGTTTCGTTTTGTCATATTCGTTCCAGAACAGTGGTTGGTTTGTGGTAACTCTTCTCTACAACACAAAGGCAAAAAGCAATGGCAGAGAACAACAAAACTGAGTTGGTTGATACTGGTGCCAGAAAGCAGTTGGTCGAACATGACAACGGGTTGGTAGAGGAGGTAAAAATATTGAGACAACACGTGGCGGACATGTATCGGGCATGGATGGCCGGGAAAGCACCACCCCCGCCGCCACCCAGCTTCCTAGATGTTGTCCTTACCCAAGCTCCCGACACAGCGCCAGGCGATCCTCCACACTCTCCATATTTACCCGGTTATCACAGTTTTCCCAACCACCCTAGTAGCTCACTCACTCGTCATCCAACTATCTTTTTCCAAAAGTGCTCTCCTGTCACATCCACTATCCCCGACAAAAAGCACCTACCCAAAGCTCATAACGCCCAATATTACCCCTCCGAGTTTGCTCACAAGGTTCCCAACTTGCACAATCAAGGCCCACGGGATGAGCCTCATGTTGAAAATGAAAAATTCACGGGAAGAGAAGGGCTAGATGGGGTACCCAGGAAGCTGAAAAGTATAGAACAGTCCTTAAGGGACAAGCAAGGAATAAGGGATCAAAGTAGAATGGATTACGAAAAACCGTCTGTGTCTCCTGATATTCGTTTACCCATGTGGTTTAAAGTACCAAATTCAGCTTATATGATGGGTTTGGGGATCCGGTAGCCCACCTGAAGGTTTATTGCAATGAAATGATAAGTGTGGGAGAGAAAGATGACTTGATGATGACATATTTCAGTGAGAGTCTAACTGGGGCAGCTTTGGACTGGCATAATCGTCAAGATGTTGATAAGTGGCCTATATTGGGTGACATGACTCAAGACTTTGTCTGATACATTCAATGCAAACCAACTGTTACCCAGGACGCTCCTCCCTATCTAAGATGGAAAAGAAGCCGGAGGAAAGCTTTAGGGAGCTTGGGCTCAGATGGAGGGAGCAAGCTGCTCAAGTCAGGACCCTGATTGGTGAAGAAGAAATGGTTGAGCTTTTCCTACAAGCCCATGGGCCCATCTACTTCAATCATTTGATCCCTGATGTGGGTAGACCTTTCGATGATTTGTTAAGAATGTGGGAATTAGTAGAAGAGGGAATTAAGTCAGGTAAGATCATGAGTTGGGCGAAAGACATTCAGAATATCCCAGTCAGCTTGGGTGGGGGAAGCAGAAAAGATGATCCGATGAGTTTTCCTGTTCAACACTCCCAGCCCCGACACCGTCCCCGTGGATATCCTTGTGCACTAGGTGACCCCTCCCGATGCTACTTCTTCGACAGAACTCCCAGAGTCATACACCACTTTTTCGGTACCCGGCTCCACAAAATGCTTATCTACCCCTACGAGCCTGCCAGAAACCCCATGGATCAGGTTTCCGGACCAATAAAACATGTCGGGACGAGATGTTGCGGAAGAAGAAAGCTTACACTCTATTAGAAGGGTCATACGCCAATCTGTTCCAGAGGCTAAGGAGTTCGGGCATGCTGAAGCCTATCAAGATAAAAATACCGAACCTTCTTCCAAAGAAGTTTGACTTTTCCTAAAGGTGCGCATATTGCTCGAATGCCCCGGGACATGACATAGAGAAATGTTGGAATCTGAAGAATGCGATTCAGAAGCTTATTAATGCAGGTGACATTGTCACGCCAAATCAAGGTGCGGCAGACATTAGCCAAAGTCCATTGTTTGTGCAAAATGAGACGCACATGTTGGGTATGATTTATTTGGAAAAGGAGTTCGTTAAGAACAATGTGATGGAGACTTGCGAAGGTCCCAGTACTCTCGATGCAAAAGTCGGTGACTAAAATGGTGAGTTAGTCGATTGGAAAGACGCTCTTTTCTTGGTTAGCTAGGGAAGAGTCTTGGTGGTTCATTTTGTGGTCATTTTTGTTGTTCGGATTATTTTTAGGATTTTAAGCCGGACATTGTCTTGTGGCCAAATTCTCTTATCCTTTCATTTTTGCCCAGCCTGTTTAGTCGTAGTGGTTTGTTTGAGTGTTGTCCAGATTATTTTTGGGTTGTAATATGGATATTGTCTATAAATAGAACCCTTCTATGTTTTGATTTTGTCCAATTCCTTTGGTCGTAGTGTCTCATTTAGTGTTGCCTAGGTTTGTTCTAAATGTTGTACCCTAGTATATTCTGCTTGTTTTGTTGTACAAACTCTTTCCCCGTCTGTCTAAAGCAATTCTCTGTTTTCTATTATTTCTGGTCAAATCTTCTTTTGCTTAGTTCTTTCCTCTTTATATTTATTTTATGTCGACTCTAGTGACATGACATACACGCATAATTCTAGGACTAATCTTAAAGGTTCAATCATTAAGCAATTGGGAAGATAATAGGGGAACTTAAGCGAAACAAGAACATATTAAGATCATTTGAAGCCCGAACCATGTGAAGCCCGAACCATGTGAAGTTGGGGATGATAGAACATAAAGAAACCTTATGATTCATGTTGCATCGGTTTGAAATTAAAGGCAAGTTTGCCCAAATTGACAGGGGCCGGTCGTGGTAACAAAAAGTGTTGTCCAACGGTACTTAAAATTGACAAAAAGCGAATGTGTGGATATGGTTATCAAGTCCAGCACAATCAGAAGATGTTACAAAGGGTTCGTTTAATTGTGTTGTTTGTGCTTGGCATGTTTTGAAGATTGGAATGACGACGGCATTTTGTTTTGCTATCTAAACACTTTATCCTTCGTTACCCATTGATCCTTATTTATTTTCTTTCATACCCCTCTTTCGGAATCATCAGCAAAGATTAGAAACACAAGCATGAAAGATAAGGAAAAAGAAAAAGATAAAAAAATAAGAAAACGAAAAGAAAAGAAAAGAAAAGAAAAGAAAATAAAAGAAAAGAAAAGAAAAAGAAAAAATAGTACTAAGTGAAAAGGAAACAACAAGGAATTTGGTATGAACTACGTTCGACTTGATTCCGAAAGGATACGTAGGCAGCCTCTCTCTGAGGTTCAGTCTCATCAAAATAAAAATCCAAAAGTCCCCAAGCAAGAAACTGGGGCATAAGTTGTGGTTGTTGTAAGAAATCTGATTCTGAAAGTTGTAATTTCGAACCCATGTTGAATTGTTTTGATACCCCTTCTTTCTAACCCTATCCAAAAACCCACATTACGGTCCAAAGAAATACCTTCTGATCAGTCTTCTAAAGATGCCAAGTCGAGCAAGTAGAGGTGATTCATGTCATAGGAAACACTACGGTCCAAGCAAGGAGGACAATGAAAAATGAGAGTCTTATCGATGAAAACCCTCACGGGTACCGTAAAACGATGAAAGATGAGAGAGATAATAATGAGAGAGTCTTACTGGTAAAAACCTTCACGGGTACCATAAGGCGACAGTGAGTTGAGAAAAAGACCAAAATAAGAGAGGCTTGATGGTGAAAACCCCTCGGGCACTACAAGTCGAATAAGGATTGGGAATCAAATTGGATAATCAGGGCGTTGAAGCCCAGTTTCACGGCTTAGGGGGTATAAAAAAAGTTGAATATCAGACTTGCTTGACAGAATAGGCCACGGATGCATGTCATGGTCATTAGAGTTGGTATTCACATCTAATAGGTTTCTACTTTGTAGTTTTCTTGTTAGTAATCATCTCTTTCCTTTACTCTGTTCCTTTTGTCTTGTTTACTTCCTCTTCCTGAGTCTGTTTGGTAAGAACAAGTGAGAAATGACTTCAAAATTTGCCACCAGCTTTCCAATTGCACAAAACGGGATCTGGTTAGCACATCAAAGCGTCATAAGACTGGAAAGAACAACAAACGCACTAAGCTGGTAGCAATCAACATGCTTCGGAGTCGTGTGAAATACAAAGGTTTGGTATATTCAACAGATAGAGGTTTAGGGTGAACGGATCAAAGGTGTTCTATATGATAAGAGTGACAAAGAAAGTGGCTAACCAGTGACAAGCGAGGTATTCCAAGCAGAAAATAAAGTTATTATGGCAAATGAGGGAGGCGTAGACCTCAAGGATAGGACTAGTGGTTTAAGTCAAGAAAGAACAGCATACCCAATGATGGGGTGTCAAGTGTCGTGCTTTGTGGTTCACGTGAGACACAAAGGTTGGTAAACATCAATTCATGAGCAATGCAACAGATAGAGGGTATTGGGTCTGAATAGAGAAATGGTATTTTCTGTAATACAGATGACAGAGAAAGAGGGTAATCAATAAATAGGCAAGATAGTCGAATGGAAATTAGTTATCATGGGAGATATACGAGGTCAGAGAAGAAGACTAGAAAAAAAGTTAGGAATCCTGCAGCTAAGGATCAGTCAGAAGGTCGGAAATTTTCAACCAAGTTCAAGGCAGTCGGACGAAGCAGAGCATGGAAAGGAGAAAACCATCCCCAGCAAGAGTGTAAAACCAACCACCATATTTAAACTCAAAAGTTTTCTTTGTTTGAATCAGGGATGAAAGCTATGTTCATATCAAAGCATTGGAAGCTGGAAATTTTCAGGTGTAACGCGCCAATTCTGCTTACGCAAAGGCTATTTAGAAGATCACACATCACCCCTAGGAGACGCACTTCCCAGTTTAAGTTTTTCAAGTCATATTTTGTTGTAGGAGACGCAATTCCTAAGTTGAGTTTCACCCCAAGGAGACGCACTTCCTAAGTTGAGTTTCACCCCTAGGAGACACACTTCCTAGTTTGAGTTTCACCCATAGGAGACGCACTTCCTGGTTTGAGTCATTAAAGTTTCACATATAGGAGACGCACTTCCTAATTTGAGTCATTAAAGTTTCACCTGTAGGAGACGCACTTCCTAATTCGAGTTTCATAGGAAGAGAAGAAGCAATTCAGGATCAACAATCAGGTATCCGCATGGCGAAAGGGGAGAGCATCTCAAGAATTCGATGCAAGACAGCAACAAAGGAAATTCAGAGGAAATACAAGTCAACAAGGCAACAACAGTCGCAAAAACAAGTTTGAAAATAAATCTTTGTAAGCAGTAGCAACAACAGTAATAGTAAATCACAGCTTCATGGTAGTCCTAGCTACCAAAACTTCTCGAACTATATTGACCTAATTCCTTTATAGCCAAGGATATGTAGGAGACCTTTTGAAGCAGTGGTTCGGTCAAATCTCTCAAAAAAATACTTCACACGGAATATTCAAACGGGCAAAAATCGCTCGTATCCGCTCACTTTATCTCTGCACGAAAACTCTTCATATTTACGGGCAAAGAGGGGAAGCTGTGAGCACGTAATTTTTGCCTCACATGAATTACTCCCACAAAATCAAAACAAAAATTGTCTTTTTTTTATTGTGTGCAATTTGGTGAATTCTTGTATTTTTTGCATTTATCCATGCGTGTTTATTTGTTTCAAATCAAGGGAAAATACAAAAAATATGTGGCAATTGTATTTTTAATTAGGCATTTCAGATTTAATTGTTAAACTAAGTGTTTTTGAAAAATAGAAAATCAAGAAAATAATGTATCTTTTGCATTTTTTGGTAATTGATGTCGAATTTCGTGTTTTCTTTTAAATTGGTATTTAAGTATTTGTGATAATTATTATTTAGAGATAATTAGTATTTTTAAGTTAATTTGGTTTTATATTTAATCTATATTTGTGTTTTATTTTATTAGAATTTTAGAAATAAATAAAAGAGAAATCAAAATTGGGCAAAGTCTTGAATTAATCTTTCAAGACCAAATCGAATACACCATTAATCTAGCCCAAATCCAGTACCAACCCGGTCCGTCTCCTGCCTAGACCCCAAAAAAGGCGTCGTTTAGTAACGTTTAATCTTAACCATTGAAACCGCTTGATCTAATGGTCCATAGCAATGCCCGTCACCCGACCCTGATCAAAACCGGACTCACCCCGAACCGATCCAGCCCCCCTGTAGCCAAACGACCCCGTTTTTATTAAGGGATTGGCCGTTGGATCTCAATCATCCAACGGCTGTAATTAATATTTTAATTTTATTATACCAGAGACCCCCCCCCCTAAACTGCCTACCCATTTCATTCTCACACCCCCACCTCTCGTCTCCTTTAGAGACAATCGTAACGTCGCCGCCTACCACCGCGCCGAAAATCACCTTCGCCAGCGGAGGACGTGCGATGACCTCCAGTTTTACACCATCGATTCACCTTGATATCCCCATCCCCGATCCATCCTCAGCTTTCTTCGAATCCCAGCCCAGCCTCTCGAATCTCCAAAAAACCAAACAGACTCTCTGGCGACAAGTTTCTGTTCGCCTCCACCTTAACACCATATGATCCCCTCAACGTCCTCGTGCCAAATCCCCGACCACCTTCCCTCAAATCAACCCAGAACCCGTCGAATATCAATTTAAATCCAGGAACCCTAGCATCGCCACAAGATTCCCTGGTGGCGGCGCCACCTCCCCTCAACCCCAAAATCAAACCCCTGAACCTCTTTGATCCCCTCACCCTTAATCCACCATTATCTTCCATCAAATACCCCTAAGACTTATCGAATTTTGGATCTAAGGTTAAACTCTAAGAGTTTGAAGTCGACTGACCTTTGGTCCACCCTGATTAGAGGATTGATTCATCACAAAATCGATGCCGGTCATTTGTTTTTGCCAAAGAACGAGTGAGTGGCATCAAAATCATGGCATCAAGTTTGACTGCCAGTTTAATCGGTGAGCTTTTATTTCCTCTTTACGTTTTGTATTTTTAAGTATAGTTCTGTTTATTCGTCTTCTTCATCTCTTTCTTTTCTTTTTACTGATCAAATTTCAGTTGAAAGTTGATCAATCTTCTAATATAAGCTTTTGTTGTGTACTATTTGTTTTAGTGAATGGATTTTATTTGATTTGTTTCGAATAATTAGGATGTTGTTGGTGTTAAGACTGAAGTTTGTATTTTTGTTTAATTCACTTAGACAATCGAATTAGAGATTAGTATGAATCTAATTAATACCAGTTTAGATGTATATATAGGTTAGTTCAATTGGCTGCAAGCTCGAATGTGATTTGCCTTGGGTCAAATTTGACCCAAGTTGTTCTAGAATTAAATAGCAGGGGGGTTTAATGGTTAATGAGAAGGTTATGGGGAATTAATAGGCATGCCCATACCAGAATTAAAAAAGGGATTAATAGTGAACTGACACCATGCTTAGTGTCTTTATAGGTTGGAAATTCAGAGAATATGATGGGGGAAATGGTTCTTAATTGAAAGTGGAAATGCAGGTGTTGAGTGCTCTTATGAGCTGGAAAAGGTTTAAGTTATGGGTATAAGTATAGGGGACGGTGAACACTGAAAAGGAGAGACCGGATAGAGCTCGAACATTGAAACACTCTAAAAATTAAGAGAACAGAAGATAACATTCTGAAAATAAGAGAGAACATTCTGAAAAATCTGAAAGGATAGCAAGAAGAATCACTGTTCCATTGGTTTCCTTCTTTAACTTTGAACTTCAGTGTTGTCTTGGTAATTTTGAGATTCAGTGTGTGTTTGAAATAATTTTAAGTGATTATTCTTTGAAAACTAAGCTAAAGTTTTGGTTTGGAGGTTTACCGTTCTATTAGATTTGGAGTCAGTTTTATGGTTTCACTTATTGAATCTGGGCTGTTCTAGTTGCTGTTTGGCTATTGTTCTGTGCTGATCCCTCATTTTCCGTGTTGTTTTCAAATTCCAGGTATTTCTCCTTGAACCAAACTGGATGTAGTTCTCATTTTGAAGATAAAATTGAAAAACTCTGAAAATTAGCCAACTGAACTTGTCATGTCGTTTACATTTCTAGCATGCTTCATCATTTGAGTTAGTATAGCTTAGTTGATCTCAATTGATTAGTTAAGTTTTTGTATTATATTTAAACTTTGGACTATTGTTGAAGATGCTATCGATGGAAATTTGGTGAGTGTACTGTCTCTAAAGAATTATTTTTTAAAGCATTGTTAGCATTGAGAAGCGCTAAGATTAACATCTTTGCTATTTCACTAGTCTCATATTGTGTAGTAAAGTCAGTAATAATTTGTTGGATGGATTGAAGTTCAAGTATATATGCATGTCTAGAGATATTGATTAAGATCTATGAAATTCGGATAATATGTTAAGTGTGTTATGTTAGCCAGATTCATGTTTGATTTAATTAAAGGTGTTGTTAAAATTTCTGGGTTGTAATTATGATTAAAAATGATCCACAGTATTTTTAATTTTTATGTTGGTTTAGTTGAATTTTAAGTAATGACAGGTTTATAAAATTGAGTGTAAAATAAGCCATTGTGTTGATGTGGGGTTCGAACCAAGGACCCCATTGCAAGCGAAGCGGGTCTCATTTCAATTTGGGCTCACCCATGGGTTTTAGCTCGGGTAATGGGTATTCTCAAGCTGGTGCAGGCTGCTAGGCCTCACGTTAGGCCCAGTACTCAATCACTACTTTTCTTTTAATTAAAATGAGCTATTAGCCTAAACCATGATGGAATTCTATTCTTTAATTTTCCATATTTAGATTTCTCTAATTAGAACAGGGGTGAGTCATATTAGATAATAATAATAGTTCATGGTCCGTTGAAATTTAGATAAGACATCTTTTAAAATGGAATTGAGATGCGTCGCGCCACATAAAATCTCAAATGCGTGGCCCTCACTTAATTATTTCTTTTAAAATCCTTAGAACACAAGGCGTGCCATTTAGCTAATTTTCATGGCCCCTACAAAGTTAATAACACGTAGTTGCTGTAGGCGCGTGTTTAATAACATTGCTTTCCTAAATTCGGGTGTGCATTTTATGTGACCCAAATCCAAATCCTAAAACGTTGAATAAGATGTGTTTCGGATTGCGGGTGCATTTCATGTGACGCAATCCAAAGACATGTTTTAAATGACGTTCAATCTACTTTAAAATTAATCAAAAGCGGTTAATAAATCTAAAATTATTCCATAGGCTAAAACATGTACTAAAATCAGATAATTAAGCCGAATATGACAGTTAAGCGACCGTGCTAGAACCACGGAACCCGGGAATGCCTAACACCTTCTCCTGGGTTAACAGAATTCCTTACCCGGATTTCTAGTTCGCGGACTGTTAAACAGAGTCAATATTTTCCTAGATTCGGGATTCTAAATTAGTGACATGGGACACCATAAATCTCCCAAGATGCGACTCTGAATCTCAATAAACGAATCTTGTTTCGATTGTCCTTTAATTGAAAAAATTCCTTTTATTATACCCTTTCCGGGGTGTAGTGAAAAAGGAGGTGTGACAATGGGTACAGAGTCAATAGAAGGGACCTTTGTGCTGGAGTCGCGAACATACGCCAATTAAGCTAAACATCCCTTCTCGACCATGCGTCGAGCCTTCACATATGACATAACACTACGAGTGGTGTGACCTGGGGTCCCTCTCCACTCCAAACGGGGCAAATTCGGTAAAGCCAAGGTCGCGGTCTTGGCATGGAAATCCAAGATATCATGATACGGGGACAACCAATTCATCCCTAATATGACATCGATGTCGACCATGTCTAAGAGCAAAAAATCAACACGGGTCTCAAGACCCTCAAACATTACTACACAGGAACGATGAACCCAGTATGGAATCACCCACCGGTATAAACACATAAACAGGAATACTCAATGCATCACTAGGCATAACCAGGTACGGTGCAAAATAGGATGACACATACGAATACGTAGACCCTGGGTCAAATAGAACTGAAGCATCTCTATCACAGACCAGAATAGTACCTGTAATGACAGCATCTGATAAATCAGTCTCTGGCCTGGCTGGAAGAGCATAACACAGGAGCTGGGCCTCACCTCCCTAAACCTCATCTCTGGGACGGCCGACTGCTGGCTGGCCTCAACCTCTGGCGGTATGAGATCCATCTCTATGACCTCTGCCTCCAACTCTAGCACCTCTACTACCACCTCTAGCTGGCTGGACAGGCTGTGGAACCTCTGGTGCCTGAACCATAGAACGAGAAATTTGATGCTGAGAGCTGACATAAACTCGGCAATATCTTACAATGTGCCTCGTATCGCCACAAGCGTGGAAAGACCTTGGCTATTATGCCTGAGCACCTCTCACCTCGGGCAGGCCCTCCTGATATGACCATACTCACCACACTCATAACATCCACGCGAATGTTGTAGCTGAGGAAACCGAGACTGATCCTGTCGACCTGAATGACCACCTGAAGTGCCATGAGTGACCTGGAGAGCTGACTGAAAGGCCCTAGGAGGATGACCTATACCATAAGAACCTCTACCTCCAAACGAGGTACCACTGAATCTGCCTGCATGACGGGGCCTCTTATCCGACCCATGACTACCTCCCTGTGGTAGAACTATCTCAACTCTACGGTCCACATTGGTCGCCTCCCGAAAAGTGATCTCACTCCCGTCCTGAGCCACTATACCCGGATGACCTACCACCGCTGGCTGAACCACTGGAAGCAAACCCACTCGAATGACACTCTCTATGAGGCCTACCAATTGGACTAGAGTGTCCTGAAGAACTGGGGCGGCAATAAACCCCTCTAGCACCTGAGCTGGGCCTACCGGGATTGTTGGGACTGGAACCTCCTCCTCAAAATCAACCTGAGGCTCTGCCACTAGGGCTGCTGCTGGGGACTCGGACTGCTGAGCGGTAGATCAAGAAGCGCGCGTTCTCTCCATCTGCGAAGGAACAGAGTAGAAATTCAATCGGTGGTTGAGAAACAGAATCGCACGACAATAAAGATCAAATGTGAAGTTTTCCTAACTCTGTAGCCTCTGGGGGATAAATACAGGCATCTCTGTACCGATCCCTCGAACTCTACCAAGATTTTTCGTGAGTTGTGAGACCTATGCAACCTAGTGCTCTGATACCAACTTATCACGACCCGGATTTCTCACCTTCGAGAGTTGTGATGACGCCTACTAGTAGGAGCTAGGCAAGCCAAACTTAATCACCTTTCATTAAGCATCTATTCCTTTTTAATAATTAACAGCATTAAAATAAAGGCAGCGAAATTAAATTTGTAAGCGGAAGTCTTAAATTTCAAATAACTGAATAAAGTACGGAATTCCCAACATGAATCTCTACCCAAGAACTGGAGTCACATACTCACGAACGTCTAAGAATACTAAATACAAGGTCTGAAAGAAACATCTCTATTTTATCTCGAATACAATGAGATAAAAGTCAAGTATAAAGGATCGGGGAGACGCCGGGCCTGCGGGCGCCTGCAAGGCTACCTCGGTGTCTCGCTTGACTGGAAAACTACACCCACGCTACTGGAGATGCTCCACCAAAACCTAGATCTGCGCAAAAGAGCACAAAGTGTAGCATCAGCACAACCGACCCCATGTGCTGGTAAGTGCCTAGCCTAACCTCGGCGAAGTAGTGACGAGGCTAGGACCAGACTACCAGATAAACCTGTGCAGTTCAATATATACATACAACAGAAAGAAATACAGGAAGTAACAGTCAATAACAGAAGGGGGAACATGTTATGGGGAGGCAACAGTTACAATTAGAAAACCACGATATAAAGATAGAAGCAGCCAAAGAATTTACAGCGAGTCAAGTAACGAATATTCCAAATAAAACACACTTGAATCAACAACTGTTACGGTGTACAACCCAATCCTCAAATATCATTATTGCGGCATGCAACCCGATCCATGAATATCATTTAGCATTGTTGTGGCATGCAACTCGACCCTCAAGTATCATTGTTGTGGCGCACAACCCGACCCATAAATATCATTGTTGTGGCATGCAACCTGATCCATATGGATATTATTTATCATTGTTGCGGTGTGTAACCCGATCCATATCATTTATCACTATTGTGACGTGCAACCTGATCCACCAATATCATTCTCCCTCATCCAAGCAACAGTCACAAATATGGGGCAAAGAAGTAAACAAACAATAGAAGAAAATCCCGGCAAGGGAATACAATAAAGCAATTAAATCCCGACAAGGGAGAATATCAACTACCAGCAAAATGTCCCGGCAAGGGAATAACCATTAAATCATCTCTTTCTTCCGTTTCTTACTTTATAATTCACTTTATCATACGAGCCAATGCTCTAGGGAATCAGATAATCATAATGTCTTTCATATGTTCTTTACATTATATAGAAATCCTCAATTAAGCATGGAAATTTCAACAAAATCATGATAATCGCATTTTAAGGACTCACGGTCATGCTAGACACCAATGTATAGTTACTCGTCACTATACCTATACATCGTACTCGACAATTAGCAAGTAGCAAACAAGACTCAACTCCTATTCCCTCAAGCTAAGGTTAGACCAAATACTTACCTCGACTTTCACGGGCAAATCAATCCACAACAACCGCTTTTTCTCTCGAATTCGGCTCCAACTCAATCAAATCTATATAATAATATTTCCATAGTATCAATATATGATAAACAAATCAAACCCAATGCCTAAATATAAATTTTCAAGCTTTCTTCCTAAAATTCCAAAAACTGACCCCGGGCCCGCTTGGTCAAAACATGAGGTTCGGACCAAATTCATATCACACATTCCCCCACGAAACCGAATATATAATTTATTTTCAAATTCGACCCCAAAACGAGGTCTAAATCGAGAAAATATAAAAAGCCCTAACTCTACCCAATTTTCCCAATTTCAAACCTAGATTACATGATTTAAGCTTAGGAATTTGATAAATAATGATAGAAAATGAAGGAAACAAGTTGGAATTTACTAACCCAAGTGGTGTTGAAGAAAGGGGGCTTCAATGGACGTCTAAGTGCTTGGAGAAGAAAGGAGTTCGTGTATTTTTGAACGAATCCCGTAGCTACTGTGTTCTGAAATTTGAAATATAACTTGAGAAATTTACCCTTCGCGTTCGCGAGAAATAGGTCGCGTTCGCGAAGGATGGGCTGGGGTCCAGGGAGTTGGCCTACGCGAACGCGTGGACCTACATGTGAATGCAATCAGGAAATGCTGGGACCTACGCGAACGCGGTCCAGCCATCGCGAACGCAAAGAAGGAAAGAGGGTTGGGCCCTCGGAGTTCAATAACTCTATGCGAACGCAATGAAGGATGAAGCTGAAGCTTCACGAACACGTGAGATACTTCGCGAACGCGAAGAAGAAGCTGAGTTCTGCAACAACTGAAGAAAACCTACACATTTCCTAAGTTCAAAACCACCCCGGAATACCTCCGAAACACTCCCGAGCCCTCGGGGCTCCCAACCAAACACACACCCTAACTCATCAACATCCTACGAACTTGACCATGCGATCAAATCGCCAAAATAACATCAAAAACAAGGAATCAAGCCTCAAAATCATTAGTTTTTCAACAAACTTCATAAACTTGCAAATTAGAGTTTTAAGTCCGAAACATGTCAAACGACATCCGATTTCAACCAAATTTTACAGAAAGCGCTTAAACCACATATAAGACCTGTATCGGGCACCGAAACCAAAATATAGGCCCGATACCAATGCGTTCTAATCAATTTCCATTTTTATTTTCCTTAACAATTTCAGAAAAATAATTTCTTTTAAAAATTTATTTTTCGGGCTTGGGACCTCGGATTTCGATTCCGGGCATACGCTCGAGTCCCATATTTTTCTACGAACCTTCCGGGACCGTCAAATTATGGGTCCGGGTCCTAGTCCGTTTACCCAAAATATTGATCGAAGTCAAATTTATTCATTTATACATCAAAATATAGCATTTTTTACATAATTTCACATTTAAGCTTTACGCTACGCGCTCGGACTGCGCACGTAAATCGAAGCGACTAAAAATGAGGTTTTTTTTCAAGACCTCGGAAGCACGGAATGAGAGAGAAAATAGGTGATGACCCTTTGGGTCGTCACAAAAAAGTAATTGTAAGGTATTTGAACCTTTTAATTTAGTTGTTGTTCTTTCATCTGATCATATAACTAATTTTAAGATGTAATTAATATGATAGTTCTAATTAATTTAATTAGACAAGTTTTTCAGATAAGTAAGAGCATGAAATTACAATGCAATAGCATATACCAACTATTATTAATCTGCTTGAGGACAACCTCCCAAAACTGAAAGTTAGATAATCGCATAAGAGAAATAAGGGAACCTCCACTTCTTTCTACATATTGATATATTTCTTTGTCTCCTTTATAAGTATACAAGGCAGCTCTATAAAAAGGTTCGACATTTACTTTGAAGTATTATGATTGTAATTTGTAAATTAAAGTGGATGAGATTCTAAGTGCTTTTTATGTGGAATGTAAGCCAAGATTATCAACCCTGACGTGTAGCTCAGCTGGTAAAGGCCTGAGGATAAAGTCCTTCAGGTCGCCAGTTCGAGTCCCACCAGGGCCACTGAGGGCATTACAAATCGGTCGCTTCTCCAGGGTCCCGTGGAACTAACCGTGCACCCACATTAAAACAACGGGCTCCGGTGGGTAAAGCTAGTCGGGTTCGCAAAGCGAGTCCCGGAAACCACGGTTATAAAAAAAAAAAAAGAGCCAAGATTATCTATAGTGTCAAGAGATCAAAACAATGGATGTGATATCTTATAGGTGTCAGCCTTGAGTTCTAAGGAAACGATCAAACATACTATGAGCACTGAAGCTTAAAAGCCACAAAAAAAGATGAAAATCCCAGAAGTGATTGACCAAGAAACAAATCAAGTTTAAGAAGTAACTACGAAGCCTTATACTGTAGAAGATAATTCTAATCTATAAAAACATCTATCTTCATTTAGCTACCAACAAGAAACTAATTCAGTGGCTTCAAGAAACAACACACTGATAAATGAAGGTATCACAGATTCACCTTTTAATGATATCTAATACTTTCTTAGACCTTATAAGTGAGCATCTGTTAATTACCACAAGTTACCTAACTTGCAGGGGCTTTGTTGAGCCAAGTATTGTAAAACCCTGCTAAAGGTCATCTTTGTGCACCCAAAACCTTGAGCACTACCTTGGACTATCCAATTCAACAGAAAGATGAATACACAATTACTTTTCTCATAGTTATCAAAGGGGATAATACAATTGTATGCAACATAAGTATAGGGTCAAGCATGGAGTTTTTCAGTTGTTTAACTTTGATAATGTTGCTAAGTTATGTCAAGATAAAGTTTAACGTTTGGAATATACGTGAAGATGAAATTTGTCAACGGTCTACCCATTGAATCAGGATGAAGTTTGCATTGGGATTAATTAATAGGCCTATAAGATGATGTCTCTCTAAATTTTGCTGTTTCTTTTTTCTTAGGCGTGTGTTTGTGTGTTTCATCATCCTTTTTATTAAAAGAGTTTGTTCTTTAATGAAAATTGACGTGCTTGCCTTAGGATAGTGTATCATTAAGGATTATTTGATCAATAATAGTGTAACGGAAGGCCTATTGATATTAATCTTGTAGGGAGGCATCATTCCACATTGAAAAAGTACTTTAGAAAAAATCGGTTGCATTGATATTACCCTAAAACTTAATTCATTATGTTATATAGGTACTGAAACTTGATCTTTTTCTGTGATTTTACAGATGTCAGACTTTTGTTGCACTACAAAGAAGAACAATTACAGTATGGAGAAAGAATCACCTTTTGTGAATATAGATACTCTTATAGGTAAAAGTTATGTCACTTTGAAAGTAAAATGCATCTCTTTTTGTCGCTATGTAAATAACTATATGTATATTTAGTATTCTCATGGATGAAATATTGTGTCACCTTCCAATGATTTCTCAACGTCTATCTCTTCTATGCAATTTCATGTCAATACAAATTAATTATAAATAGCAATTCCATATTTTATAACATTGGGCCCGTACTATGCACATGCAGAAGCCATCTAGTTAGTAATTAAAAAGAGCCATCCATCCTCTTAAGGTTGGCCTATGTGACATATTTTAGTAATTAAATGGCTTATGTGGCATATTTTAGTAATTAAATGGCCTATCTGCCACATCTGCTTCACACAATCTAATTATCAGGTTTATCAAGATATCTTACAAACAATTAAAGATGACCAAAAAAAATAAAAATACATTTGCATGTTGATAGATATCCAGAATAAACAATTATAAGATGATGAGATAAATATGATGTGAAATCATCAAGGTACAGCTAAATTGATCCTAACACGACCATTATAAAATTTTAGAAAAAAAGACAGGTGCTAATATTTGAAACTTTTCATTTCGAAATACAAGAAGATAATACTATCAACAACAACAACAACCCAATATAATCCCACTTAGTGGGGTCTGGGATGATAGTGTGTACGTAGACCTTACCTCTAACCTCGGGTAGAGAGGATGTTTCCAAATAGACCCCTGACATTCTTCCCTCCAAAAACTTCCCACATTGCTCTTGGGGAGGCTCGAACCCACAACCTCTTAGTTTGAGGTAGACGTTGCTTACCATCAGAGCAATCCCTTTTGTCAAGAAGATAATACTATAAGATAAAGAAATCGTGGTAAGAGTTTAGTCAATTGAATCTGAAAGAATAAGATGACATTTCAGCAGTACAATATAAAAAAGATTAAAGTCGCGATAGGATTTTCGATGCAATATGGTACAATAGTCTTTTGAATGCAAAGTGCTACAAACATGAAGAACTGTTTAATTAGATTCTTCGTTTTGAAAGAAAAAAGGAGAAAAATATAACTAAATTCCCTAATTCAAGACACTAATAAAGCATTGTATATAATCTGTAATATATATATATATATATCACATATATAACTTATATGTATATACATCATAATACATTATTATATTGATATTATTCAAAGTATATTGCTAGCGTATACCTTACATACAATTTAATCTAAAATATTAACATGCCACTAATATGTATATAGAAGAAAATAAATATGTCACACATACTATTTGTATACGGATAATTTATACAAACATGTAAATATTCCATCAATATATATATGTATATGTATTTATACCATATATATAACTTATATGTATATACCACATATATAACTTATATGTATATACATCATAATACATTATTATATTGATATTATTCAAAGTATATTGCTAGCATATACCTTACATACAATTTAATCTAAAATATTAACATGCCACTAATATGTATATAGAAGAAAATAAATATGTCACACATACTATTTATATACGGATAATTTATACAAATATGCATGTTATAGTAGTGCAAAATATAAATGGCATATTGATTATATCCATTTAAAGATAAGTAAGTGTATAAATAACATATGCATATATACATGATTTAAAATGTACCACAAACTTACATTATATTTTTTTTCACGAAATATATGTATTTTATTTCATTGGAATATACAGATATATAATTTTGCTAGGATTAAGTTGAATAAAAAGGTCCATGTATATAAAAAAAAATTTGTTATGGAATGGATCAATGATACATATTTAAATATAAAGACGTATATAAACAACATAAGCATATATACATGAATTTTCCTACAAATATATGGTTTATAATGTATATATACCACAAACGTACATTATAATTTATATATGTATTTTATTTCATCAGTATAAAGATGTATAATTTGCTACATTACATTATACAAAAAGGTCCATGTATGGAAAGGAAAAAATCTGTTACGGAATGACTTGGTTTCTATAAAATCATAAAACATGTTATGGAATGGAGAGAAACAATAGGGAAAATATTAAATAGTAGGACTGCCTTTTTAAGTAACTTGATTCTTGCTAATTTGATTTAAATTAAATCAGCTATTTGTATAAATATTTTACTGCCATATTTGTTATTATTAATTAATGCTAATCTTTTATATTATATTTTTAATAGTGTGCTATAAATGAGAGAAAATTACCCTCTATAGCCCCTCAAAATTTTAATAGCTCATGTTTTGTACCACTTTCAAAAAATGGCCCTTCGGCCCAAAAGTATTGCATATAGTAGCCGAAAGAAATGAGAAAGACAACATAAGCGCCTGTAGCTCGGTAGCTAGAGCGCCTGTTTCCTAAGCTGAAGGTCGTAGGTTCGACCCCTGCCTGGCACGGTAGAGCTAACCCTTTTTTTTCAATGTATAAATATTGTATCCTAAGTTCGACAGTGTATCCTTGGTGTATATTGAGCCTATCTCGAGTGTGCTTGTGTATCTAAAGTGTATATATTTGTGTACCCCAAATATTTTTTGTATTGTGAATGTATAATCTATCCGAAAAATGTATCAAAATTGTATATAATGTATATTTTCTAATATTTAAACATAGTGTATATAAATTATATACAATTTTGTATGTGTAATGTATGCACACTGTGTATTTGGAGTGTATCATGTATTTTTATATAGTGATAATCTTTTTTGTATAGTTATATTTATTTTGTATATAAATTGTATAGTTACATCTATTGTTGTATATATTTTGTATAGTGACACTCTATTTGTATATAAATTATATAGTGATAGACTATTTTGTATATAAATTGTATAATAATAGTCTATTTTGTATAATACCAGTTTAGTTTGTAGATATTTCAACTTTTTTCATAGTCATCTCCTCTGTTCTTCCTCTCATTGAGAAACCAGCCATTGGCTCCATGGCCTCATAGTTGCCGAAAATGGTAACAAGATCGCCGGAGTTTTAAATTTTTAGCCAAAATTGATAAGCGAAAATCAGAGAAAGAAGAAAAGGTTGTCTCTCTTGTTGCCTACACACTGCTCCTCTCGCTTTCCTCTTCTTCCCTATAGGTTGCTACTACTGAAATATGTTGCTATACAGGAACATACTCAACTCCAAGGACACCTTTTCTTTCTCCATTTTTACAATTGTTTATTATTCCACAAACCCTAGTTCTCACTTCCCCGATCCAAATTTCTGAAAATCAGAAATGGATATGAAGCACTTAATTTCCAAACAACCTATCAACAATCTGTCAAAACTCAATGGTACCATAAGAATTCTATCTCAATACCCCCATTTTCACCAGAATGCTCCAATCTGTCAAAATTTAATTTTGACTATTCCATCTAAATGTAGTAACCCAGAAATCTCTAGACACCATATAATTAATCAAGCAAAAATAAATATCAACATCCAACTTGCTCTCAACTTGCACCATATTTTATACATTAAAAAAAGAAAGTCAAATTCAATATCCAGCTTATGGTTATTCCTAAAAATGGATAAAAATCTGATCTTTGATGAAGAATATCCACAAAAATTCAAGAATAATAGAAAATCACAAATACTATAAATCATTCAATAAAAAACAAAATTCAAATCTAGCAAATGGGTATGTCCAGAAATGGAAAAAAATATGATCTTTACAGAAAACTTCCAAAAATTTAAAGAATACTAGAGAAATTGCATGGTCGGGATGAAGCTTATTACCTCATAATATCTTGAACTATCTTTATCAGTAGATCAAGAAAACAACTGGACCATGTAATAATTATATAGCGTTAACTTTATATTCAGAAACAAGTAGATAATGTGAGCACGTGATTTTTCCCTCATATGAATTACTTCCACAAAATCAAAACAAAAATTATCTATTTTGTTGTGTGTATTTTTGTGAATTTTTCGGGATATTTTTTAGTAATTGCTTACGTTTGTATGTGCGTGATTATGTGTGTTTTAATTAATTGAAAAATATAAAAATATATGTTGCATACACATTTAAGATTTAATTGTGCACTTAGGAATTAATTGAATCATGTTTTGTTTTAAAAGAAAGAAAATCACAAAAATATGTATTTTTTGTTCTATTTTTGTCATTTACGCGTACCATTGTGTGATTTTATTTTTAATTAAATATTTAGTCTTGTATGTTAATTGTGGTTAGGGGGTAATTAATATTTTGTAAGGATAATTTTGATTTTACAATTTAATTTAGGAATTTTGGTAATTAGAAATTAAAAAGGAAAAATAGAAAAAGAAAGGAGTTGAAAAATCGGATTGGGCCAAAAGTTTAAACCAAAAATCAGGCCCAAAGCAATGCATGACCCAGTCCAATGCACCTCGTCTCTCAGAAGTCCAAACGACGTCGTTTAGGTGCCTCAAATCTGGGCCGTTGATCAAACATATCTAACTGTCCAGTTCAGTCTCCAGGACCAACCAAACGACGCCGTATAGGTGTCACAAATCTGAGTCGTCCCTTCCCTTTGATCTGACAGTCCCTAAGCTTCCTCTCAACCCAACACGTTCCCATCCAAGACCGACCCAGTCTCATAACATAAACCAAACGACACTGTTTATTTAAGTGAATTGATCCAGGCCGTTGATCATGCTTGATCCAACGGCCAAGATCAAATCACCCCGCCCCTATATAAACTTAATCTCCTACCCTGCCCCCCAAT
>MU722696.1:117514-129722 GCA_026770625.1 Nicotiana glauca
TGAGTTCGAAACTGGGTCGTCTAGTTTCTGAGTGCTGAGGTATTTTTCTTTTCCCCTTTGTTCTATGTTCATGTTTATATCTGTTTATTTGTTTAGTTTGGTTTATTGATTTTTTCAATTTTGTATCAACTGTTCTGTCCATCTCCAACCTGACCTTTTATTTGGTCGAATTGTTTCTATTCATTGTTTAGTATATAATAGGCTGTGTAATCGACTTGATAAGTTTCGTCGATTAGTTGGTTGTATTATAACTCAATGTTTCTGTCAAATGCCACTCGAATCACCTGTGGTCTTTTTCTGATTATTTGTCGATAATTGTTGTACAATATGGCTTGTATAGTCGATGGAATACATGTTGTCAATTAGTTCTTCAGGTTTGATTGATAGAATAGCATGACCATAGTGTATATTTTTCTCCCAGTAGGTTATCCGTTTGGCTTCTTTCTGTATTAATTTTGTGTTTAAGCCTGATAATTGCTTGAACGTCTAGTTGATATTCAGTTTTGCTCGCATTATCAATGCCTTTTGTTTGGTGCCATGTCTGCTTGAATTGGATTGTCTGCCTTGAATCATTGTTTGATATTAAGGATTTCAGTATAGCTGTTGATCAAAATTCAGTTTTAGGTAAATTTTAGGTTTGGATAGATTTTGGGATTAAAAGGTTTAAAACAGATCAAAGAGGTTTAGGGCAGGGCAGTCATATTGAGGGGATTTCAGGGGCAATTTAGGAATGAAAAGATTAGGGAATTGGTTTAATAATAGTAATCTGACTAGTGGGGGATTAGATACCATTTGTTTAATGTTAATGGGGAACAAACCTTAATATATGCCTTAAATTAGGGAATAAAATAAGGCAAAATATTCTTTAGTGGGTCTTGAAAGAGATTGGGCAGGTTAATTTTCAGGAGAGTGTTCCAAGGGCTGAAGAGGTCTGTTAGGTGTTATAAATAAGAGTCATTTTGACTAATTGGGGGGGGGGGGAGGGCTGAACAGAAAAATTCAGAATTTAAGTCAGCTGGATTTTTTGATTGAGAATTCAATTAGTGAGGAGTTAAGAATAGGCTAGATTTTAACACTTCAAAGTTCAGTCTTTGAGAGTTTTCTTTCTTGGAGAATTTGGAAAACAGAAATCAAAAACTTCCTGTCCCATTGTGTTTCTGGATCCCCCTGTTTCTACCACTGATTTCAGTTTGATATTGCGGGGATTTCAATTGGTTTCTTATGGGTTTTGGTTGGATATTTGTTACTGTTTCATCGGGTTATTTATGAGTTTTTTCACTGGTTTTTTCTGGATTGCTGGTTGTTGGGGTTTATTCTGTTGGTTTTAAGTTGCCTGTTGCTGTTTGTTACTATTGCTGTTGTTGTATATTACTGCTTTGCTGGTTGTTGTTGTGCTGTATTGTTACTATTGCTGCTGATTCTCATATTCCTTTTCTCTTGTTTCCAATACCATGTACACGACTGTAACACTGGTTATTGTAAGCTGAAAAATGTAGAAGCATGAATACATAGGAAAAATGGAAGTTTGAAGTTTTGATTTAACTTTTCTTCTTTACATGATTGTATTTTAGAACATTTCTTATGCTACCGTTATGTAGATTTCTGCCAGCTTTCTACAACTGAACTGTATTTAATTTGTTTTGGATTAATTGAAGTTATAATTATAATGAACTATTAGGATGTAGTTACCAGTTGTAGTTAGTGTTTGTTTGTATTTAAGGCAGACTTTAGGTCTGTGTATCCTAATGGATTAGTGTTAGTCATTCTTCCAGGTGCAATGTAGCTTTAATCATTTAGTTAATTCTACCAAGAAGCTAATTCCATTGGGCAGTATATAAGCCAATATTTGAATCCAGTTTGATAACATCTTCTAGTAGTTAAATCCGGTAACCCCACTCATTTAAAACTGTTAGTTTAAACCAATTAGAGAATGGTTAGCTTGTTCTAATATTTTGTCAAACCCGCATGCTATTTATAATTTTAGCTTTAGTAATATTCGCTTGTAGAATAAGGCATGAAACAATCTCCCTTATGCAAGCTCGAGTGCAATTTCCGTTCACATTAATCTAATAATTAATAAGAGGCCCGAGCTTATAAACATGTAATAAATTAGGACCTTCTCTCTTTTATTTTGGAGACGAACTTAATAGAAAAAAGTAGTCATTTTAGGATTGTCCTTTTAAAATAAACGAGATGAGCCTTTCCTAGTGAAATGCACAGATTACGGGGCCCTTGTTAAATGTATATAAATACTTAGATTTCGGGATGGGTTGTTTAGGGAATTTCACGGCCTTCCCCAAAATAATAATGCGTTAGTCTCTTTAGGCGCGTC
Organism: Nicotiana glauca; assembly: GCA_026770625.1. Taxonomy (NCBI): domain Eukaryota; kingdom Viridiplantae; phylum Streptophyta; class Magnoliopsida; order Solanales; family Solanaceae; genus Nicotiana; species Nicotiana glauca. The sequence continues at coordinate 119,847 of MU722696.1, forward strand.
TTTAATAATTTTACCTTCTTAAACTCGGGTGCACATTTATGTGACCAAAATCCAAATCTCAACGGAGTCGAATATGTCAATAACCAAGGGTACATTGACGTGATGTGGTTTGAGATTTGTTTTCACGATGTTGCAATTCTTATAAAATAGTAATAATAAAAGCGGATAAAAGTTAAAAGTGGCACATAGGTTTGAACATGTTATAAAATCAGATAATTAAGCCAAATATGACAGTTGAGCGACCGTGCTAGAACCACGGAACTCAGGAATGCCTAACACCTTCTCCCGGGTTAACAGAATTTCTTATCCGGATTTCTGGTTCGTAGACTGTAATACGGAGTCAAATTTTTCCTTGATTCGGGATTCAAATCGGTGACTTGGGACACCATAAATCTCCCAAGTGGCGACTCTGAATCTTTAATAATAAATCCCGTTTCGATTGTCCTTTAATTGAAAAAACTCCCTTATACCCTTTGGGTGTAGGAAAAAGGAGGTGTGACAACTCTGGCGACTCTACTGGGGACCGAACACAGAACTTTGGTTCAGGGTTCAAGAATTCGAGCTTGGTATATTTGTAGTATTTGAAGTGTATATTATCTAATTTTCTATATGTTTCATGCTATATGTGCTAAATGTTTTACCGCTTTGACATTATTTGAACTGTACATATAAAACTGTGCCTAAACCCTTCTTTTCTCACCTCTGAGGAGTGCACGCTGGTCGTGACTTCTTTCTGTTAGTGTCATATCACAAAATAGAACGAGGATTCGGAGGAGTTGCAAAACCGGATGATCTTTTGGTTACCGGTACGCAGTTCCCATCCTCGGCCTGAGTTGTCTGCTCGGGTAAGCCAGGTCTAGAACTATAAACCCAGGTTAAAACTTAGAATAACTTGACTTCATGTCGGATCCCTAGTAGGAACGCTTATCTGCATCATGCTGCATTTGACTTAGGGAACTCAACACAGGGGTTGGGTCCGTCTAGGGTAGGTGACCTGAAATAAAAAAGACCATCCTGCTGCATCCTGTTTGCTTTACGCATTTTATTTGCCTCGTACTTGCATGCTGACCGGTCGTAAACATCGGGAAAATTTGAAAAAAAAAAGAAAAGAAAAAAAGGCAGCGTAGAGAGTTAATTACCTCTTTTTCAAAAAAACCCATTGTCCAAATAGCGTCGAAACTTTGCTGAAATTTTGAAAAAAAAGGATTTGTTTTATTTTGATTTATTTGAAAACAAAAGAAAAGAATCTTGGTTTCGAAATTAGTTATTTTCTTAGCGAACTATGCCGGTTTGATTCTCACAGGGTGTGAGATACGTAGGCAACCCTCGTCGGGTCCAACTACCCATTTTGTGAAAATCACCAAAAATGTCAAATTTTAATAAGTCGGGCGGTGCCTTTTTGTCAAAAATAGCCGAATATTTCCGAAAGGGACGACAGAAGGCTGAATTTGCTTAAATAGCCACCTCTGGTCATTTCTAAGGTTTGGACCAGTTATCCCACACAGCCTCAAAACTTTCGTCACCGAAGTGCTGGAAGGTCGTACTCGAAAAATCGGGTCTTGTGTTTAATTTGAAAACATTGTTGTCAGTTTTATTGTGAGTCAAATAAGTTTTAACTTTTGCTTAAAACCCCTTAATAAATGTGCAGAATAAGCACGGGTCCAAGTTTTCCACTAGCAGTTAGAAGCAAGATCCCTTTGGAGTTGCGCTTATGGTGGGAGGATTTGGGAAAGTCGGAGCAGGATAAAATCAAACTACATCTGGGGGGTCTTACCAATTTGTTGAACGTCAGACCCAGATGTGACATCATAAAGGCTTTGGTTACATTTTGGAACCCGGCCCACAATGTATTTCATTTCTCGGATTTTGAACTTACCCCAACCTTGGAAGAGGTAGCAGGTTATATGGACATTACCTAGGGGCTAAGGCACAAATAGCTGATTGCTCCGAGAGCCGTAAATTCACACAAGTTCATGGATCTATTGAATATAAGCAAGGGAGTCCCGTACTATGAATTGGATAGGGGTTTTTCCACTCTACATTTCATATACCGGAGGTATGGGCATATAAGGGGATTCAACGATCCAGAAAGCGGGGTTTGTAGTAGAGGAAATCAGACAAAATGGGATGAACATAGGCGGTTCGCCTTCATAGTAGCCTTCTTGCGCATTGTGGTGTTTCCCGGAAAGATAGAAACATCGATTTGAAAGTGGCCGGAGCTGTCAAGGTCTTAATTACCAACAACAAAAGCACGCTGGCCCCATGATAGTATCTGAGGTGTACCGGGCTCTCACAGCTTGTAAAGCCGGGGCGCATTTCTTCGAGGGATGCAATTTATTGTTGCAAATGTGGATGATCGAGCATTTGTGTCACCACCCTCAGTATATGAGCTACAGATCTACAGACAAAGGCTGCATTGAAGAGTATGACACAAGGATTTCAGGGCTCAAGTTGCCAAAAGGGTTCAAAGACTGGGTATCCTATCTCCGTGCCATCACTGCAGTGCAAATAGATTGGACGTTAGGTTGGCTTCATGTGGAAGAAATTGTGTATATGCCTGCCACGGGTCCTTACTTCCTCTTAATGGGACTCCGAGGTATTCAGCCTTATGCGCCTTACCGAGTGATGAGACAGTTAGGAAGGTGTCAGGTGGTACACCCAAATGAAGATCTTAGTGTTTATGCGGTCGAGGTTAGCACCGATGGACAATTTCATGAAGAAACCATCCGTTCTATATGGAATGAATGCCAGTACTTGACGGCAAACACTCAGGTGCATGACCTATCCGGAGGCGAAGTCTCACCAACCTACCTCGCCTGGTACAGAAGGAAGAACATTGTTAGAGACGCCCCAGAACGGCCAACCAAAAGGCCGCACATACAGGAGTTTGTGGATGCATCACAAGAACCGCGACTTTGGCTGGATAAATAACGCGAATATAGGGCCCGCATAAGGACATTGGAAAAATAGGCCCAGGATCTTTGGTTTGAAAATAGTTTGCAGGCCGCCAGCGACGAAGGGGATAAAAAGAAGTTGGCCCAGGAAAATGAAGCTTTGAAATCCCAAATTCGACATATGAGAATGGATGCCGACAGACACCCAAGGAGTCGGTCTGATGAGGATTTGATAAATGAGTTAAAATGGCAACTCATCGAATGCCAAGAGGGTTTGGAAGAATCTGAAGCCAGGGTGACAAAGATCAAGTCCAGATGGGCAAGGAGTACAGAAGAGCGGAAACTGCATCTGCGGCAGATGAAGAGGGACTATGAAGGGAGCATATCTATATTGAGAGAAACAATATCCACCCTTGAAGAACGTCTCTTCAGGCAAGCCAGAGACTTCAGAGCTGATAGGAAATGCTATCATGACTTAATGGCACGGATGGAAAAATAGATGCAGGAGTTTCAAGATCAAGTCTTCCACAACGCCCAAGTGCCGGGGATGCGGAACCAACGAATAGAGCAATTGCTTGTGGAAAGGGACAGAATCAGGGGGAGAATCGAAGATATCAGGCACTATATCACCATTAAGTGCCTAGCATGTGAGGATATGACCCGTACCACCTTCTTTGCCGCAATAATGATTTATGTCCGCCAGATCATGGAAGAATTGAAAGGGTTGCAAAGGGATCTCACATCAAGTCCCGTGGCAAGGCCGAATGATGCCTCGCGGGCCACAGGAAAATTTAAAGCATTGATGTATTTTTAATCTTTTTGAGTCTGTCAGTCAGTTCTTTAAGTTTTGTTTTTCTTTAAAGTTTGTAAACTTTGTTCAAGTGGTTTAATAAAAGCAGTTGTTTGTGTGGAAAATACTTTACCACGTACTTCATCTGGCCAGAACTACGCTCGGTCTGATTTATGCGGGGTCATGATACGTAGACAATCCACATAAGATTCGACCACCTTAAAACAAGGAAAAAAGAAAAGAAGGAAAATGAGAATAAAAGAAATTTGAGAGGCGCCAAAAGAGGGGCACAACTATTAAAGGCCGGAATGACGCATGCAATCAAAGCGAATGTCATGATAGAAACGGTTAAACTGCCTAGGTGCATTGCATCTCAACGTGCGATTGCCTATTTGTTAAACTCTGAAAACTAACAAGTTTGTTGATTTTAACCAGAAATTTCAAACAGTTAGTTTTTTAGAGCGTACTGGCACCATATCATTATCAAACAAGATCAAAAGGGCCTATACCAGAAAGCATGACTGTCTCAGAAAATAGTGTTGAGTCGAAAAAGACGATAAATCAGATGCTGAAGGAGGCAATGGAAAAAATGAGACTGGAGATGAACGAAATGCAGCTAGCCTTGGCTAGGGTACAAAAGGGGCATGAACCTCCCTTTACTCCTACTCTCCCACCAGGACACACGCCGGAATACCCTTCCCCTAGCCCTTCAACAAGGTTCCCAAGCCATCACTACTATCAGGGAAGAGATGCCTAGGATCCCCAAGCTCCACCACCCAATCAAAACCCTCCTCCACCAAATGTTCCTGTCTTTGTGGCACCTCCCCTAGCCACACTACAAAGATCGTCTAGTGAGCCACTGTTCCAAGCTCACGACACCCAATATTACCCTCCTGAACCCACTTTTAAAGCTCCTGAGCCATACACATATACACCCCATTTTGGGATCCCCGAGGAAACTGAGAAACCGATTAAGAATACGGAACAAGAGGAAGTGATTCGAAAAGTCAAAAGTCTAGAGCAATCCTTCAGGAACATGCACGGTTTAGGCAACCAAGTCAGTGTTGCCTACAAATATTTGTGCCCTTTCCCGGATGTCCAGTTGCCCACAGGGTTCAAAATGCCCAAGTTTGATTTGTACGAGGGACATGGCGACCTGGTGGCCCACCTCCGAGGTTTCAGTAGTAAAATGAGACGAGCTGGTGGGAAGGATGAATTGTTGATAGCCTATTTCGGTCAAAGCCTGGGCGGGTCCACACTGGAATGGTACACGAGACATGATCCCGGCAGTTGGTTTACATGGGATGACTTGGCACATGCATTCATTGGTCATTTTAAGTATAACCTTGAGATAGTCCCCGATCGTCTGTCATTGTTGAAGCTGGAAAAGAAGCCCCCAGAGAGCTTTAGAGAATTTGGTTTCCGCTGGAGGGAACAAGCAACAAGATGGATCCTCCGATGAGGGAGAACGAAATGGTAGACTACTTTTTGCAAACATTGGAACCGACATACGTTGGTCATCTAGTGACATCCGTGGGTAAATTGTTCAATGAAGTGGTAAAGATGGGAGCCATGATTGAAGAAGGATTGAAATCTAACAAAATCTTGAGTTACTCAGCACTGAAAGCAATAACTCAGGCTATTCAGAGCGGCACGGGAGGTGTACTCGGGAAGAAGAAAAGAGAAGAGGTCACAGCAATAGAGGCAGGTAATTGGTCCAGATCAAGAGGTCCTTCCCCCCGCTACCAATCCAGACCCCCTCACCTGAATTACCCACACACTCCAAATTACCCTCCACAACCCTACTACCCACCACAAGAACCACACTTCTCCGTCCATCAAGCCCAGGCATACACACAGCCTCCGGCTCGCCCGCAATGGCGCGCGCCGACTCCCCAAAACACATATCCACCTCCACAAAATACATACCCACCTCCACAAAACACCTATCCACCACCAAGGGCCTACAGGAACCCTCCAGGGACAGGTTTCCGGGGGAATCAGGCTTTCAAAAATGAAAGGGTGCAGAAACAAAGAACCTTCACTGAGTTAGGAGAAACCTATTCTGCTTTGTTCCACAAATTAAGGCAGTTGGGCTTGTTGAGTCCTGTTGAGCCCAGATTGCCAAATACCCTTCCCCAAAATATGGACCACTCGATAAGCTGTGAGTAATGTTCGGGGGCTCCCGGACATGATACCGAGAAGTGTTGGAAGTTGAAACGTGCAGTGCAAGATCTTATTGACACCAACAAGATCGAGGTTCAGACACCAGAGGCGCCCAACATCAATCAGAATCCATTGCCAGCACACCACGAAACCCATATGATCGAGCTTGTGCACGAAGGAGGGGAGCTAAAGAAACCTTCACAAACGGTGATGATGATCCGTGCCAGCCCAAAAGAAAAGTCGACCAGTGGAAAAGAGGTGGTATAGTTGGAGAAGGTAGATGTCAAACCAGTGGTGGTGATGGGGAAGAGATCTCTTGTTGTTGCAAAGAATCCAGAACCGGCCAAAGTAACGGTGCAAGGGGTACCAAGCAAGCCAACATGCATAGGGCGAGTTGTTATCAAACCAGTAATGCAGAGGCCGATAATCAGCGAGAAAGCCGTGGCATGGAGCTACAATAAAGCGATGGTAATGTACAAAGGGAAGGAGGTTGTGGAAGAAATATGTGAAGCCTAGGGATTAACTCGTTCGGGGAGGTGTTTTGCTCCCGTAGAGTTAAGAAGGTCCAACCTAGCGGTGATAAAGAAACCCGCGATGGAGGAAGAGGCGGAGGAGTTTTTGAAGAAAATGAAAGCCCAAGACTACTCCATTGTGGAGCAGTTAAAAAAGACTCCGGCACAGATTTCGTTGCTATCCTTGTTGATCCATTCCAGTGACCATTGTCAGGCACTGATGAAAATCCTAAACGAGGCTCATGTTCCGGATAAAATCTCTGTAAATCACTTGGAAAGGATAGTGCATAAAATCTTCGAGGTAAACCGGGTGACGTTTTCTGATGATGAATTGCCGGCAGAGGGTATAGAACACAACAAAGCCCTATATTTGACTGTAAAATGCGAAGACTCGGTGGTCACCCGAGTATTGATTGATAATGGTCAAGCGCCAACATCTGTACTTTGACTACTCTGAACAAGCTAAAGGTTGATCATGACCGGATTCATAGGAACATCGTCTGCATCCGAGGTTTTGATGGGGGTGGTATCGACACCGTGGGGGATATCATACTGGAATTGACTATTGGTCCAGTAGAATTCACCATGGAGTTCCAAGTGGTAGACGTGGCAGCATCGTACAATCTTCTATTGGGGCGACCCTGGGTCCATGCCGCCAAAGCAGTGCCTTCTACACTGCACCAGATGATGAAATTTGAGTGGGACAGGCTGGAGATAATGGTGCACGGGGATGACGGAACAAGCACTGTGGGTGATACCATTGTGCCATTCATAGAAAATGATAACGACAAAGGTCCCTAGGTTTACCAAATTTTTGATGTAGTCTCAGTTGACAAAATTTCTGAAGGCGAGAACCTTCCACTGCCCAGAATCGTAGCGGCCACCTTCATGATAGCCTCGGAAATGTTAAACAGCGGGTTTGTACCAGGAAAAGTCTTGGGGGTTGATCTGCAGGGTATTGTCCAGCCAGTTTCTTTACCCAAGAATCTTGACACTTTTGGGCTAGGATTTAAACCTACAGCAGCAGACGTAAGACGTTCTCGGAAGTTGAAAAAGAGAGGTTGGGTTCTTCCTAAGCCGGTTCCACGTCTCTCCAGGTCCTTTGTCGAGGCAGGTATCAGAAGGTTGTCAGTCCTAAAAGTTCTCGGACCACTGATTGGGTTAGATGGGGATTTGAATCAAAGTTTTGAAAGGCTGTTCGCCGACGTCAACGTGATAGAAGCTGGAGAAGGTTCCATTAAGGAAGATATACAGTTTGTAGGGCCTAGGGCCAATATCAACAATTGGACAGCTACTTGTCTTCCTACCCGGAGGGAGTCTTGGTAGTAGGCTCTGATTTTTCTTTCTTGTTTTCTGAATTATTCTAGGGTGTAATCCAATTTTTGTTTTATTTTGTATTCGGTAAAAGTGTGAAACTCTGTTATCCCGTATTTTAATAAAGTGAAAGTTTTATCTCCTTATTTTGTTTTATTCTTTTTTCTTTCTGAATAGTTCTCTTTATACTGGTTCTAATGATATGGCATGCACAACGGATCTTCAACCTAGTCTAAAAAATCAATCCAATTCCGAATTAATTGTACAAGAGGTCGATAATGATTATGAATCGGAATACGATGAGGATGAAGCCTTTGAAGAGATAAACAGAGAATTAAGCCAGTTCGAAGAGAAACCTAAGCCCAATTTGAATGACACTGGAGCTGTCAATTTAGGGGATGCGAACAATGTCAGGGAGACCAAAATCAGCATCCACATTGAGCCTAACATCAGGGAGGAACTAATCAAAGCACTCGTTGAATTCAAAGATGTTTTTGCATGGTCTTATGAGGAGATACCGGGCCTAAGCACCGATCTAGTGGTTCACAAATTGCCCACTGACCCGGCATGCCCTCCCGTCAAGCAGAAGTTACAAAAGTTCAAGACAGACATGAGTGTGAAGATTAAAGAAGAAGTAACCAAGCAGCTGTAGGCAAAGGTTATTTAGGTCACTCGATATCCTGATTGGTTGGCTAATGTGGTGCTAGTGCCAAAGAAAGATGGGAGGATTAGGGTATGTGTCGATTACCGCAATCTGAACAGAGCGAGCCCAAAGGATAACTTTCCATTACCCAACATTCATATTCTGATCGATAATTGTGCCGGACGTGAGATCAGATCATTTGTGGATTGCTATGCCGGGTATCATCATATCCTGATGGATGAAGAAGATGCGGAAAAGACGGCTTTCATTATGCCATGGGGGAATTATTGCTACCGGGTGATGCAGTTTGGCTTGAAGAACATTGGGGCAACGTACATGAGAGCAATGAATATTGTGTTTCATGACATGATACACAAAGAAATTGAAGTGTACGTAGATGATGTGATCATAAAATCCAAGCGTCAGGAAGACCACGTAGCAGACCTAAGGAAGTTTTTCCAAAGACTTCGAAGGTATGACATTAAGCTCAACCCGGCCAAATGTGCATTTGGTGTTCCATCAGGAAAGATGTTGGGATTCATTGTCAGTCGGCGAGGCATTGAGTTGGGCCCGTTAAAGATCAAATCCATCCAAGAATTGCCGCCGCCGAAGAACAAAACAGAAGTGATGAGTCTGTTAGGAAGGCTGAATTATATCAGCAGGTTTATCGCTCAACTCACAGTGACTTGTGAACCCATTTTTCGGTTACTGAAGAAAGATGTTGCGGTAGAATGGACGACAGAATGTCAAGAGGCATTTGATCAGATCAAGGGGTATTTATCAAATCCACATGTGTTGGTTCTACCAGAGCCGGGAAGACCATTGATTCTATATCTAACGGTCCTGGAAAATTCATTTGGTTGTGTACTGGGGCAACACGACATTACAGGAAGAAAGGAGCAAGCCATATATTATCTCAGCAAGAAGTTTACAGTATATGAGGTTAAGTACTCTCAACTTGAGAAGATGTGTTGCGCCCTAACTTGGGTGGCACAAAAGCTGAAACATTATCTGTCATCATATACTACTTATCTCATTTCGCGCTTGGATCCACTGAAGTATATTTTATAGAAGCCTATGCCTACAGGGAGGTTAGCGAAATGGCAGATATTACTCACGGAATTCGACATCGTCTATGTGATGAGGACGGCCATGAAGGCCCAAGCATTGGCGGATCACTTAGCTGAGAATCCTGTTGATGAAGAATACGAGCCTTTAAGGACGTATTTTCCTGATGAAGAAGTGTTGCATATAGATGAGTTGGAATCGACCGAGCAACCAGGATGGAAGCTGTTCTTTGATGGAGCCGCAAATTCAAAAAGAGTGGGAATATAAGCGGTATTCATTTCTAAAACAGGACATCATTATCCTGTTACGGCTCAGCTGCATTTCTATTGTACCAACAACATGGCTGAGTATGAGGCATGCATTTTGGGCTTACAGTTAGCCGCCGATATGGATTTCCAGGACGTCTTGGTCTTGGGAGACTCGGACCTCTTGGTGCATCAAATTCAAGGTGAATGGGAAACACGGGATTTAAAGCTTATACCATATCGA
>MU722696.1:155731-178354 GCA_026770625.1 Nicotiana glauca
TTAACCTCTAAGCGTGCTGCTACCTGTCCCTTCTGTAACGACTCGACCGGTCATTTTGGGCCCTAGCGCGTCGTTCAACAGTCAAAGGTCATGAGCAGCTTCATTTCAGGTATTATGACTTGTACGTGCGGTTGGAATTGAATTTCGGGAAGTTCAGAGTTGATTTGGAGAGAAAATTCTCATTTCGGAAGCTTAAAGATGAAGGAATTAAGCAAGATTTAGATTTTTGAGTAAACTACCTCAGAATCGAGATCTAAAGGTCCCAGCAGGTTCGTATGATGATTTCGAACTTGGGCATATGCCCGGATCAGGTTTTGGAAGACCGAAGAATGTTTCGACACTTATTGTGGAAGTTAGTATTTTTGGAAGAACTTCATAAGTTTGGGTTGAAGTGCATTTCAGTGTTATCGATGTCCGTTTGGGAATCCGAGTCTGTGAATAGCTCCGTATGACAATTATGGCGTTGGGAGCGCGATCGGAAGTGAATTCAGAGGTTTGTGGGTCATTTTGGAGTCATTTGGCTAAAGATAAAAATTTGAAGGTTTGAGGGACATTTGATCAAGAGTTGACTTTTTAATATCGAGGTCGGATTCCAATTCCGGAAGTTGGAGTAGGTCCGTAATGACGAATATGACTTGTGTGCAAAATTTGAGGTCAATCGGACGTGATTTAATAGGTTTAAACATCGAAAATAGAAGTTTGAAAATTTAAAATTCATTAAGCATGAATCGGAGTGCGATTCTTGGTTTTAGTATTGTTTGACATGATTTGAGGCTTCAAGTAGGTCTGTGTTATGTTATGGGACTGAGGTGTGTGATTGGACGGTGTCCCGGGGGCCTCAGGTGTGTTTCGGATTGTATTGCGCTCTTATTTAATGTTTCAACATCGTTTTCTTTGGGAATAAAGGGGTACCACATTAAGCAAATGAGATCCAAATCAAGTTTTTATTGAACCATTAGATCCGTATCGTAATTACGGAGCCATAGCAAAAAGAATCATCGAATTTGGACATCGTATGAGGAAGTTATGCTCATTTTTATGTCGGAAAAAACTGATGCTTCTGGTATGGTCGGAATTGCGAACATATCCATCGCAATTGCGATGCCCAGTTCGCAATTATGAACTTTTTGTCGCAAATGCGACCTTTCCGGCCCTTCTTTGTTCGCAATTGTGAAGGCTTTCTTCGCTTTTGCGAGGATTCATAATTGTGAATCGTGGATCGCAAATGCGATATCTGTAGCTTGATTTTAGCTGTGTAACTCGAGTTTTTGCTTCATTTTATCATATTTTGAACCCTAGTTCCGAGAGTGGGCGATTTTGAGAGTGGATTTTCTTATCAAATCATTGAGTAAGTTCCTCTAACTAATTTTTAATTATATTTTGTGATTATACCTTAGATTTAACATCAAAATTTACGAGAATCTAAAGGAAAATTTGGGATTTTAAAGAAAAACCTAAGAATTGAGATTTTTTGGATTTTGACCAAGATTTTGGGCATGAAATTGAGAATAAATTATATATATGAGTTCGTAAAGTTATGGGTAAACTTTATCTTCGGAAAATTTTGGAATCTGGGCACGTGGGCCCGAGGGCAATTGGACTATAATGAGTAATTGAACATATTTTAATGGTTTTATATAATTATTGGCTAGTTTTGGATCTTCGGAGTAAGGTGAGTCTCCTTTCTAACCTTGGTAGAGGGAATTGTCCCCATAGGTGAGTTAATTGGTTATGTTCTCCTATTTGTGAGGGCTACATACGCACAAGGTGACGAAAGTCCGTGCGTAGCTACTATTATGCTATTGTTCGGGTAGTCTAGGACCAAAAAGCATGTTGTACATGGATTATCTATAAACCTATTGAGAGCATTAATTGCTTAAATCCCATTGAATCATTAAATGAATTCGAAGAACAACTAAACTTCATTTTCTTAAATCATTAAAGGAAATTGGCTGTTTGAGCATGTATTTCTATGTGTACCTGCGCCGCACGTATGATTCGCGAGCAGGGTATTTCTTATTTATGTTGATCGCGTTGCAAGCATAATGCGCGAGCGGGTTAGATGCATCTATGGTTCGAGCAGTTTGACTGTCGGCAGTGCACAATTTACTTTTATGTTGGATCGAGCCGTATGTCCTACGGTGTTACTTGCGTATGTTTTGCTTAGCAATTTCTCTGAATACTGAGTTTCATATCTGCTTGAAATGTTGGTTAATATCCATGATAATACGTGTGAAAGAACTATTATTCCATGATTATTTGCATTAATAATATGTTATTATTGGACCTCTAGTAAGTGTCAAAGTCGACCATCTCGTATCTACGTCTTTGAGATTAGACGGGATACTCATTGAGTACACGTTGTTTTCGTACTCATACTACACTTCTGTGCATTTTTGTTGCACCGGCACATGCATCTCTAGAGGCCTATTGGGCGTAGCAGCATGTTAGATACAGAGACTTAGGTGAGTTGCACTTCCTGAGGCAACCCGCAGCCAGCAGAGTCTCCTTCAGTTTTCTGTAATTATTTTCTATCTAATATTATATTCCGGACAGTTATTGTATTCTTATTTCCTTCTTAGTAAATGCTTATGCACTTGTGACACCGGGTTCTGGGATGGTTTTAAAATATTTTGTATTAATTACTTATTATTTAATTTGAATTGAAGCAGTAATTGATAAGTTGGTATTTTACCCACTTATCTTGTCTTTAAACCTATACGTTTGTTATGTTTAGTAATAAAAAAATATGTGTTTAATGTCATTTACTTCTATTTTACAGGTTGTATGTGATTTAGAAGTAATGGTGAAGAAACCAAGTGAAAACAAGTCAAAAAGGAGCTAAAATGGAAGAACAAAGTCTGCCCAGTTTTTACTCTATACGATCGCAATCACAGGTATGCGATCGCACAAGACAAAGAATGGACACTATGCAAACGCAGGAAACTAAGTGCAAACGCATAGAAGACCTAGTCAGCAGATGATCAACAGACCTATGCGAACGCAGGGCTTTCTATGCGATCGCATAGCTTACGAAAGTCATCCTATGCGATCGCAAAGGAACAGTTGCGATCGCATAGTGTTATTTCGGGGCAGTTATGGAATTTCACATTATTGACCCCAAATCCTTTAATACACAATTCCGCTCATTTTGTACGGGTCTTTGGCAGATATTAGGAAAGTCTTTAGTGCTTAGGGCTTGAGAGAACAAGTTTTGGAAGCTAGGTTTTGCACACACACTTTGGTCTTGAAGATTTGAAGCTTATGGTTAAGGATTTCTTTCCCATTGATGTTGCTTTCTTCTTTTCCTTGCTTTGTATTGTATATCTAAGTGTGTAATATTTTATCCAACACTTGAATCTTGTTTATGAGAATATTCATGTTTAAAGTGTGGATTAACTACTTTGTTGTGCTTATATATTGAATGAACTTCTTGTTATGATAATAGAGATTGCTTGTTGAATCTCTATTTGTTCAACTACGTATTTGTTGTAGTTAATTGAAAGGATCCTCAATTAGCCATTCCTATTTATTATGTATCTACTTGAGAGAGAGTGCATATTTAGGTAGTTGTTTGAACAACATCACTCCCGGAGTATAGGCGAGAGTCATAATCGAGGGTTTAGAGGTTGGATTAGAGATAACGATACCTCGAGTGCAATCTAAGTGAACTATTATACGAATCTTGCTAGCGTAGTTCGAGAGAGTACGTCTAGTAAATTATTATAATTGCTCGATAGAGATTTATGATAACTAGAGAGTTCATGATTGATAGAAACAATTAGGTGTATCTGTGTGACCATTATTGGAAGGGATATGAAATACATTGGATCATTACTTGAGTGTAATTACGATGCAACCATACTTGTAGCCATTGATAATTTTACTTGCTTTCTAGGTTAGTTTACATTTTTGCATTTTAAACATAAATAATTTTCAAAAACAATTCGTAAAACGTTGGCTTTGCGCCATAAGCGATAATTCTCCTACATCCCTAATCGCCTACACATTGTTCCCTGTGGATTCGACCCCGACTCCTAGTTGGGTAAATTATATTGCATATGACCATCTCTGTTGCTTTTGAGTAGTGGATTTGGACGTGATAAAAAATTATCGTCGTTGCGGGGGAACAATTTGGTGTAATTTAGGTTGTTTGAGAAATAAGCGAAAGCGCTTTGGTCCAAACTTGTGAATATTTGTGTAATTATTTTTTTTACCTTTTTCTATTTTTCTTGCTTATTTTTTGTTTATTTTCATATTTTTGAAAAAAATGTCATCGTATAATGAAAGTTAGTCGGATGGCAGTTGTTCATACTTTGATGACCCTTGTCCGTATTGTGGAGGACCACACTCGTGAAAAAATTATTTAAATTCTTCCGGGGGTGGATTGTGCGCACAATCTCAACCTTATAAGTGGAGTATTTGTGATAAGTGTGGTTGCCAAAATGGTCATTGGGATAATTGTGCTTATTTGGCCTTCCCTTCCCCAAGCCCCTACTATAATGATTCTACTTTTTGTGATGAGAATTATAGGACTATGGAAGTGAAAGAAGTTGAGCATGGCCAAAATGGAGAGTTCAAGCTCATGTTGGAGTGTTTACTTGAAGAAGGAAACAAAGAGCAAAATGCCTTGAAAGGTTGCACTCACAAATGGATGAAATGATCGACGCTTTAAGGGTTCAAAAAGCCTCAGAAGTGAATGATAGCCAAGAAACTTCCTTGGAGATTGAAGTTGAAAATCCTTCCTTGGCACTTGATCAAAACCAAGAAGAACTCCCAAATGCTCACAATGAGAAAATGATGCTCATGTTGGGGACCATTCTTGAAAATGAGGAAAAGCATAACTTTGCACTCGAGGACTTAAAACAAGCTTGAATTACAATGATGAACATATCTTCACTTTGGAGGATCAAATGCAAATATTGGTTGAGGCTCACTATACCCATCAACTTGAGAGTGTGGAAGAAAGCCAAGAAGAGTCCAACTTCGAGAAAGAAAGTGAGCTCTACATGGAGGAGTCAAGAATTAAACATCCGCCAACCGACTTCATGGGTGTTAATGATGCCGAAAAAAATGAAATTAGAGTCAACTAGTGTAAATGCAAATGTGGTTGATATTGACTCTAGTCCGGGGGAAGAAGAGGATGTCAAAATAGAAAAATTACAAAGTGAAGGCTTGAAGTCACATTCCAAGCATTTTTCAACGTTTGAATTGTGTGGTGATATGGAAATTGAACTACACGAGTCAATGAGGGATTGCGAGAAGGAAAGGAAACAACCATACATTTTACAGTTTCAGGAAACGAAAAAATAAAATGACATTCCTCACATGAGAGCCAAGAAATGCAAAATGAAGAATCTAAGGATTGGCTAGATCGTCAACTTACCACCCCCACCGCTCGTAGTCACAAGCTTGATTCCAAGATAGGTGCCCAGTTTATATCATTCAAGTGCGAGAAAAGTGGTAATGTTGTTTGCGTCGTGCCACGACGTTAAATGCGGAGCTTGGTGGGAGGCAACCCATCGATTTTTTTATTATTTAAATTTTGGTCGTTTTTGAAATTTTCTTTTTTTGGAATATCTTAGAATATTATTTTTGACTAATCTGCCAAGTTTCAGATTTTTTGGAATTGATTTGAGCAGGTCGGATTAACCCGAATGGCCAAAACCAGTAGTTGGTGCAAAATTACAGTGCAACATCCTGTTTCTCTATGCGATCACATAAGTGAACTTGCGATCGCATTGTAGTAGGCGATTAATGTACTATGCGATCGCACATGTGGCATTGCAATCGCAGGAATTTAAAAATTTTCTACTATGCGATTGTAATGGGCCCCTACGATCGCATTGATTTTGACGATTAAAATATAATAAAACATGTTAAAAAGGCTCCTGAGCCAATAATCTGCACCTAAAATGTAAACCCCTCCCCCATACCCTAAAATACTTTTCATCTTCAGGTGTAATCTCAAGGTATGTAATCTCTTAACTCTAATCCCTTCAAATTACATTCTTGGTGCTCACAAGGTAAAAGAACAACCATTTTTCTTCTTCTTTCTCTCAACTTCATGTTTAGGGCTAGAATTTTAGATTACTTGGTTGAGAATGACTTGAATGTGTGCTTGCTTGCTGGGTAATGTTGGTTGAGAGAGTGAGTGCTCAATTGTTGAAACATTTGGGGGTGGGTCTATGTGTAATCTCTTCAAAATGGCCATGGAAAATTGATTCCCTTCAAGTATTTGTGAAAATTCCCAAATGAACAAAAATCTGGGTGGGGCTGAAAGACACTATGCGATCGCATTGACTATTCTGCGATCGCATAGGTAAAAAATGTGGCCTGTGAAAAATTACTCTATGCGATCGCATTGGTGTTACGCGATCGCATAACACTAAAATCTGGAAAATAAAATTGCACTATGCCATCGCAACAGTATCTATGCGATCGCATAGCTTTAGGCCCAGCAGTAAAAAAAAAAAAAAGTAGCTACGCAGAATTTTACCCAAACGCTTTCTGCTCTGTTTCTTTGGCCTAAATGCATGATAATACAGCATATAAAGTACTCGTTCAAGCGTTTAACATTTGGTCTCCATTTGTAGGTACTTTGTGCATAAAATGGCCTCGAAATTTTTTGAAAATGTGCAAGAATATGCCCTCCCAACTCCGGAAGAAGAGTATTTGATGCAACGAGATTCATGGCATTGGAGTGTGAAAGGAATTGTGACAAGCTCATGTCAAAGAGCATTTTCAAATAACGGGGCATCCGTTTGGACAGTGTTGATGCTAAAATGCCAGAATTTTTCCAAAGACTGACCGACAACGGATGGATATGCTTTGCTCCTGAACCAGTCAAGGCGAACTACACAATAGTTCGAGAATTTTATGCTAACGCCATGAGGACTAACTTCCAAGGGGAGGTATTCACTATTGTTAGAGGCAAGTGGGTTAACTTTGGCCCCAAGGTGATAAATGCACACTATGGGCTTCCAGATGTTGATAATGAGATATACCGAGCTATGGGAAGAGAGAGAGGAACATAGTGGCTGGTGGAAAAACTTCACAACGGGGTGCAACCGACTTGGGAAAGAATTCATAAAGGGGTTGATTCACATAAATTCACTGGAGAGGCCAAAATTTGGCTATCTATTATCTGTGCCAGGGTTATACCATCAACAAACAAGACTGAAGTGATGCCTCCAAAGGCATTGATGATTGCTGCAATTATGGATGGCTTTCCTATAAATGTGGGCCAGCACATTGTGAGTGAAATAGAGGAAGCTTGCAACGAAAGGACTAGAAGCCTATTCTTCCCCTTATTGATCACTCAGTTGTGCTATGCTGCCGATGTGCCTATGGACACAACTGATGTTGAGAAGGACCCTGCCATAGAAAGTTATCCATCGCTTCGACGAGTGGCATCTGGCAAGAAGAAGAAGAGAATGATTGTTGTGTTATCTCCTTCATTTGGGCAGTTTGATGGCTCAGCAGAGGGATCCGGAGGTGACCCCACAGCTACATCAGGAGCAAAGGACCCCTCACATGACCCCATGGGACCACTCCAGTCAGGCCCTCACACCATGCGCCACATTTCCCAGCAGATCTATGGTGTTGATGCCCATATTCGACAGCTTGTTGCAGGTCTTCCCTCAGGTCCACCTGCTGAGGGAACTTCGACTGTGTCGGGCAAAAGGCCAACGACCTTGGATGACGTAGTGTAAGATCAAAAGGGAATCAAAACCAGGTTAGAAGACTTGAGCCGGAGACAAGGAGAAATTTAAAGGCGAGAGGTGAAATTCAAGGAGCACGAGAAGAAGAAAAGCAAGTTCCTATCGAGGATGATGAACAAGCTAAGCTCACTATGTGGTTCACAAGATTCTTCTTCTTCTGATGATAAAGATGCGGAGCTAAAATTTCCCACCACATCCGACTCCGAGTGATGCAGTATTCAGGGAGCACTTTCCACCTTTTTATTTTACCATATTTAGTTGCATTGGGGACAATGCAACATCTTTCGTTGGGGGTGGCTTCTTGTATAATTGTTGTTAATTGTTGTTATGGCGGATTAGTAATGTAGTTGTTTTTATTTTGTTGGTAGTATATTTTGTTGTGATGTGTGATATTAGTTATATTAGTATGTTTATTAGCTTCTTAATTTTATTTATTACTAGTATCTTAAATATTCTTTTTATATAGTTTATTTTATATTAGTGGCGATATCCTTGGTTTTCTTTATACCACGTTTCTTTTTCTAAGGATGCCAATTTTTCTTCTTGAACCGGGAAATTGTAAAAAAAAAAATTATTTTTGTTGTTGTCGACTTTTTCCGATGATGGATAGCTTTCTTAAGGGAAGTAGCCTACTAGTTAGATATAGTTTTTGTTAATTTAGGAAAAATAAATGGGTTGAGTTGAGGTTTTTGGCCATTGACTAAGTTGTGGTTTGCTTGACACCAACATAGTTTTAACCCTGACATATGAATTTGTGTTTGTTAAAAAAAAAACAATTGAAGAAAAGATGTCATGACCTTGTAGACTCAATTTTTGGCTCTTTAATTCACTAAATAGCTTCCTTTATGCTATAGGTGGTTCTTTGAGTCATTTGTTCCAATTGGATTGTAGATTTGTATTCCACTTGAGTTTTCATGTGTCATGTGTGGTGAGATTTATTTGTGAGTTCTTTTGTAGTACTTGTGGTCTAGAACTTGCCTGGAATGTGCTTTAAGGCGAAATTATAGACTAACTTAGTTTGAAAAATGATATTAGGCCTTCCTTGGACTGCTAGTATGCCTTAAATTTCCTACCCTTGAACATTTTCCCTAATCGACCCATTTTGAACCTTTAACCTTAATCTTTGGCAACCATATTACATGCTTAAATCCGTGTTCTTATATGATATATCTTTTGGCGTCCTACTTGCCTATGTACCTTGAAAGTATAAATGTAGGCTAAAAACCTAAGTCTGGGGGTAAAAGTTGGGAAAGTGGTGATATGGAAATTGTTTGAAAAGGTGGAAGGTAGTAAAAAAAATGATGGTGAATAAAGGGAAGACTAGGTGTGGAATGAAAACTGAAGAAAGGATGGAAAATGTTGTTGAAGGAAGTGGACTTTAATTGTAAATATTGTAGTGCTTGGGGAGGTTTTGAATCACTTTAACCAAAATTTTGCTCTACCTTAACCAAAAGCCTAAACTAAAATATTTTAAGTCCTAATTAATTTTGAACCAAGTTGTCTATATTAGTGGAAGAATACATAAAGGGCAAGCATATGATACTACTTGTATGCATTTGAACATCTTTTTGAGAGAGAGTTACTTCTTTGCATTTGATATCCCATTTTTGATTTAAATGAAGATTTATGAGTGTGGGATCCTCTCTTGAATGTAAGGGCACATGAGATTTGAGTTGTGAATTTTATCCCATTTTCAATTGGACGGAATGACCAAACAAAGTTGATTGTGATATAAAGGCAAATTTTAAAGCTTTAAGGTCATGACTCGATAGTACTTTGATTGACATTAGTGTTTGAGCACTTGCAGTTTACTGAAATTCACGAGAATTGCTTGATAATTCATATGCTTGGGAGTAATTGTTGGTACCAATCGAAGTCACGTTTTGATGCTTATAGTAAACCTATTTGGCTTGGCATGATATGGATGCATTATTGAGTTAACTACTTGTTAGAAAATTTTGTCGCATTCATTACTTGAGGACAAGCAATAGTTTAATTTTGGGGGTGTGATAAGCAGGTATTTTACCCACTTATCTTGTCTTTAAACCTTTGTTATGTTTAGTGATAAAAAATTGTGTGCTTAATATCATTTACTTCTATTTTACAGGTTGTAAAGAAACCAAGTGAAAACAAGTCAAAAAGGAGCTAAAATGGAAGAACAAAGTCTGCCAGTTTTTACTTTATGCGATCGCAATCACAAGTATGCGATCGCACAAGATAAAGAATGGACACTATGCAAACGCAAAAAACTAAGTGCAAACACATAGAAGGCCTGGTCAACAGATGGTCAACATACCTATGCGAACGCAGGGCTTCCTATGCGATCGCATAGCTTATGAAAGTCATCCCATGCGATCGCAAAGGAACAATTGCGATCACATAGTGTTATTTTGGGATAGTTCTGGAATTTCACATTAAGGACCCCAAATCCTTTAATACCCAATTCAGCTCATTTTGTACGGGTCTTTGGCAGATATTAGGAAAAGCTTCAGTGCTTAGGGGTTGAGAGAACAAGTTTTGGAAGCTAGGTTTTGCACACACACTTTGGTCTTGAAGATTTGAAGCTTGTGGTTAAGGATTTCTTTCCCAGTTATGTTGCTTTCTTCATTTCCTTGCTTTGTATTGTATACCTAAGTGTGTATTTTATCCAACACTTGAATATTGTTTATGAGAATATTCATGTTTAAGGTGTGGATTAACTACCTTGTTGTGCTTATGTATTGAATGAACTTCTTGTTATGATAATATAGATTGCTTGTTGAATCTCTATTTGTTCAACTACATATTTGCTGTAGTTAATTGAAAGGATCCTCAATTAGCCATTCCTATTTATTATGTATCTACTTGAGAGAGAGTGCATATTTAGGTAGTTGTTTGAACAACATCACTCCTGGAGTATAGGCGAGAGTCATAACCGAGGGTTTAGAGGTTGGATTAGAGATAACGATACCTCGGGTGCAATCTAAGTGAACTATTATGTGAATCTAGCTAGCGTAGTTTGATAGAGCGCGTCTAGTAAATTATTATAATTGCTCGAGAGAGATTTATGATAACTAGAGAGTTCATGATTGATAGAAGCAATTAAGTGTATCTGTGTGACCATTATTGGAAGGGATATGAAATACATTGGATCGTTACTTGAGTGTAATTCTGATGTAACCATACTTGTAGCCATTGATCATTTTACTTGCTTTCTAGGTTAGTTTACATTTTCGCATTTTAAACATAAATAATTTCCAAAAACAATTCGTAAAACGTTTGGCTTTGCGCCGTAAGCGATAATTCTCCTACATCCCTAATCGCCTACACATTGTTCCCTGTGGATTCGACCCCGACTTCTAGTTGGGTAAATTATATTACATACGATTGTCTCTGTTGCTTTTGAGCAGTGAATTTGGACGTGATCAGTTATCTTTTTATTTATGAAAAAAATGAAAGGAAAATCATAGTTTTCAAGATTGTTAAAAATGAGAACTTAATCAAGTAATTTGGTTGGCTTTCCTGAAAGCAGTGTCCGGCGCCATCGCGACCCTTAGTAGATTTTGGATCATGACAACATGGTATTAGAGCACTAGGTTCCTAGGGTCTCACGAGTCACGAGCAAGTCTAATAGAGTCTCGCGGATCGGTACAGAGACGTCTGTACTTATCCTAGGGAGGCTGCAGGACTATTAGGAGTATTTCCCTTCTTTATTCCTTATCGTACGACGTGATCCTTGGGGGCGTATGCCTTTAATTCATTCCTACTCAATCTTATGCGACGCGAACCACTTGTTATAAATCGAGAACTGAAGAACCGTAATGGTACTACAGATGTGATACGAGATGTTTCTCCTGGTATAGTTGATCGGATTTTTCTCTTTGCTTTATAGAAGGATATTTTATTGTTTTAGCCCGGTAATGGTACTTCTGAGGGCTTTGAGGCTAGGCACAAGTTGCCATGATGCTTATGAACTATTGTTTCGCAGTATTGATATGATGGTAGGACATTTGCCTACTTGTCGGGGTGGTGAATGACTTTATGGGAGGTTTACTCAGTGCATGATTTAGAGATTTAGTATTTTATTCCCGACAGGGAAAAGGCAATCGGGCTGAGAGTGTTGAGGTTTGGGTTGATAGGGTAACAAGACTTGATATTTGTGAGCATGGTGGAGTTTTTCTTCTACGATGAGATGTCATTGTCCTTATTGAACGTACTAAGCTCGCCAGTGTTATGACCTTCTACAATCAGCCTTTGGGGCAAGCTATTGTTAAATAGTATGAAAAATATGGTTGTCAGATATCGCAGGGTGTGGTAGTTCAGGATTGAATCGGTGTTTCTAATGTTGACGACTCGAGAAACATGATCTTCAGAAAGGTTTAAAGTTAGTAGCGATGGTGGGTACAAGTGCTAGATAGATTTTATTAAGGCAACAACTGAGCAACAAAGGATGAGAAAGACATGTGGGAAGTGTCAGGCGGTGGCTAAAATTTCTACAAGGCCGAGTATAAGAGGCCAAGGTCGAGTAGTTGACTAAAGGGGCGAGTTTCGCCAAAGTGGGAGAGTTTGGAGTGATTTGGGAATTTTAGTGATTGGTGGTTTGGGCCTACAGATTAATTTGAAGTATGAGCTATTATGCGACAGGAGATTTGATATAATGGGAAGGAGCTGCTTGAATAAAGAAGGATACAACATAACTTGAATTGGAAGAATGTTGTCGCATATGTAATCGATGTCCACAAGGGGTGAATGTACTTGTGCAGCTAGAGAGAGAGAGCTCGTACTCATGATGGGTTATTGATGTCATAGTGATTGTACCCTATGCAGCAGCGTTGGGAGATGTCGGGGAGTGATTTCCATATGTGGGTTATTCTTATGAGCAGTTTAGCAGTCGCGTAGTTGGCGAGGCTTCTGCGAAGAATTCTATTGGTTATACAGTAAAGGGATCGGTTATGCGAATGTTATTGATGATTCAGAGTATAAAAAGGGGTTTCTACAGTAAGATATTGAGAATTTTGGTGGTTTATTGGGCAAGGTTATGTCAATAGGAGATTAAGAATCCTGGTAAATTCCAAAGTTGTATAATAGTGGCTTCAAGCTAAGTGGGAGAGTCCCACCGCCTATGATGGGGTTGCATGATTAATTACCCGTGGGATTTTTGATTATTAGCATATTTATGGGTTATCTCAACTACGGGAAAAGAACATAGGTGGTAAATTGAGCAAAGGAATTATTAAAGGTGGGCTATCGTTGGCCTTATTATTCCATGTTCAGACTTGGGGAAGGATTTATGATTATGCCTTGTAAAGATACGGATTCCAAGGGAATGATTCTGCCAGGTGCTTCACCAATGGCGTATTCATGTGCTAGAAGATTTATGGAATTGATTATATTCGGGGCCAAGTCAGAGCGGGTGGCTCTCAACAACGGTCCTAGTGAATTCAAAATATAAAGTGTGATGCCTAATGATTTTGATCCTATGGGTACGGTTAAGAATCAAGCTTGATAGTAGCCTATGAGAAGAGGCACAAAATGTTCTATGAGGTTTTGACTTGCAATGTAGCAATTGGGAGGTACGAAACGGTTCGCGGGATTTGACACAGCATGGTCTCGTGATCCAGAGTCTCTCGGGAAGAGTGTGGATTGAGTGTGTTAAGTTTTGAATGGGGTTATCATTGTTTCTATGGTAATCAAGGACAAATTGGAACAAGAGGGATTGGTTAGCCATAGTCGAATTGGCATGTTGCTGGTAATGATCAGTTATTTCAGCGTGATCAAGTTATGCAAGTGAATTGTGACGGTGCGTGTGAGGCTTGTTGGCCGCCGTAGTTAGTGTTATTCAGAAAGTATTCTACCATTGTGGCATGTTATGTGGAGGTGGATCCCGGAAGGGCTATGGTGGTTTAGACCACTATTTAGAGATCTACATATTCTACGGTCATGGATCATGAGAATTCACCTATGTGTTTCTATGGTCCTCCTGAAGTGAGTTAAGTGGAAAGTTTTATATGATGAAGTGTTAATCTAACAGTTGTTCCAAAGCTATGATGAAAAACGAGTTCTATCGTATATTGGCATGTTGGGTGCAGTGAGTGATATGGAATTTGAAGTGAAGATCAAGGTAGCAGTTCAGTATCGATAAGGATGTCACGAGCTCGGATGAGCAGGAAAGAAGTTTCGATGTTTAAGGTAAGTTGGTATTATCTTCAGCATCACCTGAGATTGATGTTTTGTAAAAAAGGCTTTGCATCCTGGTTAATGATTCTTGATCACTTTTCAGCGTTAGTGCGATCGGTAGTTTGGAGGTACGACCCAGTTATTTGTTATGGTAGGTTGTAGGAGTGTGTCCCACAGGAAGATTATATAAGTATGGCAGGTAGTCACTAGATTGATTAAAGACATAAACCAAGTATGAAGGTTGTGATGATATCATTTATTTGAGAATATATAAGGGCACTCAGTTTATTGGGTAATGGACTGCAAAGGATTACTCATGTTGTGATGGTTGTTCTTGTGTGTTATGAGAAAAGGGAAGTTAGTATGGACCTTTGAAGGGTAATTGGCCTAGTTTGGTACGATCAGGGTCAACTTAAGGTCGGTGTATAGATTTAAATGTAATTATGGGCTGTATATCAGGCCAGATGTGTTCATTTCAACACAGCGCTCCTTAATGGAGGAGTAGTCGGGGTGTTATTTTGTCATCAGCTATTTCATGTAATGACGTATTGCGCCATGCGAGTTGTGAGATGACTTGGTGAATTCCTTGTGTGTTGAGGCTCCGCATAGAGATGATGTTATATGAGCAGGATGGCTTTTGAGATTTCAAATCGTATATCGCACCTCAATTGTGCTTGAGTTTTGTGGCTTCTGGCGCTATATGTCTCCCCAAGGATAGAATTATGCACTTAGTGTACTTGTGACCAATATTCGGTATATTATTGAAATGAGAAATCTAGCTCGGTAGGTTCTCCTTATGCGAGTTTTATGGGTGGATCGGGTGGCACGCCGCCACGGTTATGTTCGGATCGGGTTACGCGCCGCAATAGTGTGAAGCTGAGTATAGTTCCTGGTATCTGTTTTTATGTATTTTGTTTCCTTTTTTATGAGGAAAGCTTATATTAGCTGTGTGCCCATGTTGCATGTATGATTCGCGAGCAGGGTATTTGTTTAATTAAGTCGATCGCGTCGCATGTATGATTCGCTAGCGGTGTAGTTGAATTTCCTTCTCAAAGTTTGATTTCCTTTATATTGCGTTCGATATGGAAGCCTATTGGCACATTGTAGCATCATATGGGACTTTTGGTCATGTCAGGGTGGCTTATTGCCTGAGTAATTTATATTGGGTGAGACAAGATCATTGAATTCGAGATTAGTGTAATCTGAGTATATGAAGTATATTAAGGAACTAAGACCATTATCCTGTTCATAATGAGGTGAGGGTTCTTGTCAGGAGTATAGACCCAATGATTTGTTGATTCAATAATTGGTTATGAAATTCTATGCCTATCTTCTGTCGTGGCGGTATTGTAAGAGTTAGAGTAAGAGCTATGCATATCATGATGTGTGTTGCGAGCATCAGAGTCATAGAATTTAGACTAAATTGATCAGAGAATGTTATTGTGGTCCTATGAAAAAAATGGTACGAGGGGTAAATTCAGCTAAGGTATGTAGTCGTGTGTTGGTGCTGCGTGTAGATATTGATATGGTGAGAGTATGTTAGAAACATGCCTAGCAGGGAATTTCGGATGTTGGAATTGGACTTTAAGGCTTATTTGCTTGAATAAAAGGAAATATCTTCAGAATTGATCGAGCTAATATGCTCAACTGAGTTATGGTAGCACGGGAAGGTGCATGAGGTGTTAAATAGTGATTTTAGACTACTTCAGTGTAGTTCTCAGCACGTTCGAGGACGAACGCATGTTTAAGTAGGAGAGAATGTAACGACCCGACCGGTCATTTTGGGCCCTAGCACGTCGTTCAGCAGTCAGAGGCCATGGGCAACTTCATTTTAGGTATTATGACTTGTACGTGTCGTCGGAATTGAATTTCGGAAAGTTCAGAGTTGATTTGGAGAGAGAATTCTCATTTTCGAAGCTTAAAGATGAAGGGATTAACAAAGATTTGGATCTTTGAGTAAACGACCTCGAAATCGAGATCTAAAGGTCCTAGCAGGTTTGTATGATGATTTCGGACTTGGAAGTATGCCCGAATCGGGTTTTGGAAGACCCGGGAATGTTTCGACACCTATTGTGAAAGTTAGTATTTTTGGAAGAATTTCATAAGTTTGGGTTGAAGTGCATTTCAGTGTTATCGATGTCCGTTTAGGAATCCGAGTCTGTGGATAGCTCCGTATGGCGATTATGGTGTTGGGAGCACGATCGGATGTGAATTCGGAGGTCCGTGGGTCATTTTGGAGTCATTTGGCTAAAGATGGAAATTTGAAGGTTTCTGGGAAGTTTGACCGAGAGTTGACTTTTTGATATCGGGGTCGAATTCTGATTCCGGAAGTTGGAGTAGGTCCGTAATGACGAATATGACTTGTGTGCAAAATTTGAGGTCAATCGGACGTGATTTGATAGGTTTAAACATGGAAAATAGAAGTTTGAAATTTTAAAGTTCATTAAGCATGAATCGGAGTGCGATTCATGGTTTTAGCATTGTTTGATGGGATTTTAGGCTTCAAGCAAGTTCATTTTATGTTATGGGACTGAGGTGTGTGATTGGACGGGGTCCCGGGGGCCTCGGGTGTGTTTCGGGTTGTATTGCGCTCTTATTTTATGTTTCAACGTCGTTTTATTTGGGAATAAAGGGGTACCAAATTAAGCAAATGAGATCCAAATTAAGTTTTTATTGAACCATTAGATCCGTATCGTAATTACGGAGCCATAGAAAAAAGAATCATCAAATTTAGACATCATATGAGGAAGTTATGCTCATTTTTGTGTCGGAAAAAACTGCTACTTCTGGTATGGTCGCAATTGCGAACATATCCATCGTAATTGCGATGCCCAGTTCGCAATTGCGAACTTTTTGTCGCAAATGCGACCTTTTCCATCCCTTCTTTGTTCTAAATTGCGAAGGCTGTCTTCGCTTTTGCGAGGATTCGCAATTGCGAACCCTGGATCGCAAATGCGACATCTGCAGCTTGATTTTAGTTGTGTAACTCGAGTTTTTGCATTATTTTATCATATTTTGAACCCTAGGTCCGAGAGTAGGCAATTTTGAGAGTGGATTTTCATATCAAATTATTGGGTAAGTTCCTCTAACTAATTTTCAATTATATTTTGTGATTATACATTAGATTTAACATCAAAATTCACGAAAATCTAAAGGAAATTTTGGGGTTTTAAAGAAAAACCTAGAAATTGTGATTTTTGGATTTTGACCGCGATTTTGGGCATGGAATTGAGAATAAATAATATATTTGAGTTCATAAGGTCATGGGTAAACTTTATCTTCGGAAAATTTTGGAATCCGGGCATGTGAGCCCAAGGGCAATTTTGTCAACTTTTCGTTCGGGATTAGGAATTGTTATAAATTGGATTATAATGAGTAACTGAACATATATTAATGGGTTTTTATAATTATTGGCTAGTTTTGGAGCATTTTTGCATCGATTTTCGAAAGGGCGTGGAATGCCGGTTATGGAACTTCGGAGCAAGGTGAGTCTCCTTTCTAACCTTGTTAGAGGGAATTGTCCCCATAGGTGAGTTAATTGGCTATGTGCTCCTCTGTGGGGACTAAGTACGCACGAGGTGACGAGAGTCCGTATGTAGCTACTATTATGCTATTGTCCGGGTAGTCTAGGACCAAAAAGCATGTTGTGCGTGCATTATCTATAAACTTATTGACAGCTTGAATTGCTTAAATCCCATTGAATCAGTAAATGAATTCGAAGAAGGACTAAACTTCATTTTTCTTAAATCATCAAAGGAAATTGGCTGTTTGAGCATGTATTTCTATGTGTACCTACTTCGCATGTATAATTCGCGAGCAGGCTATTTATTTATTTATGTTGACCGCATCGCAGGCATGATGTTCGAGCGGAGTAATAAATGTATCTATGGTTCGAGCCGTTCGACCCTCGGCAGTGCACGATTTACTTTTATGTTTTATCGGGCTGCGTCCTACAGTGTTACTTGCGCATATTTTGCTTAGAAATTTCTCTAAGAACTGAGTCTCATATCTGCTTGAAATATTGGTGAATATCCATGATAATACGTGGGAAAGAACTGTTATTCCATGATTATTTGCATTAATAATATGTTATTATTGGACCTCTAGTAAGTGTCAAAGTCGACCATCTCGTCTCTACTTCTTCGAGATTAGACGAGATACTCATTGAGTACACGTTGTTTTCGTACTCATACTACGCTTCTGTGCATTTTTATTTCACAGGCACATGCATCTCTATAGGCCTACTGGGCGTAGCAGCATGGTTGATACAGAGACTTAGGTGAGTTGCACTTCTCCAGGCGACCCGCAGCCAACAAAGTTTCCTTCAGTTTTCTGTAATTATATTCTGTCCAATATTATATTGCGGACAGTTGTTGTATTTTTATTTCCTTCTTAGTAAATGCTTATTCACTTGTGACACCAGGTTCTAGGATAGTTTTGTAATATTTTGTACTAATTGCTTATTAGTTAATTTGAATTGAAGCAGTTTTCTTTTTATTTATGAAAAAAATTGAAGGAAAATCTTAGTTTTCAAGATTGTTAAAAATGAGAACTTCATCAAGTAATTTGGTTGGCTTTCCTGTCAGCAGTGTCCGACGCCATCGCGACCTTAGTGGATTTTGGGTCGTGACACCTTCCTTATGGTTCTGGAAGAATTTGGGACCCTTAAATCTAGGTAGTTCTAGACAGCCTAATGTTTGTAAAAGGTAAAAATCTTGGCGACAAGCAAATAACATATAAGACAAGCAAATAAAAACAGGTTGTTAGAAGGCTCACATTTATATCCGCATGTATATATACAATAAAACAACACATCTAAAACACAGATTTTCAAAGGAAGTTTAGAAATCCTAAGAACATGATGTCTCGATAAATATCACAAAACAGATCATGCAACATTTGCTTTTTAGGGAAGTAGCAGAATCCTAACCTGTTTGCCTACTAGTTTTACAGCTTGTTAAACCTAGATAATCTGACATATAAATAGAACTAGCTTAACAATTATTTAACGATCTAAGGCTTGCCTAAGTGCGTATATGCAGTCACAATTCTCGGAAGCATTTTGAAGTTCTTTATCTCATATGCATGCTTTCTAGTAATATTAATTAACACAATGTTGAGGACTATTGAAGAAATGAGTAAGATTATTGATTAACTGATTCAGAACCTATAGGCATGATTTCTAATTAAACTGATTTTTAGATCCTATAGGCATGATTTCTAATTAAACTGATTTTTAGATTCTATAGGCATGATGTCTAGTTATGAGTGATTTTAGATCCTATAGGCATTATTTCTATGCTCAAAGATAATTTTAAAATTTATAGGCTTGATGTCTAATTATATATAAAGTGAAGCATGCAGAATTTATTTGATCAAAGCGAAACCCTATAGGCATATTATGTAACAAAACACACTTGAACCAAATGAACTCTATAGGTACGTTATCTAACAAAACACATTTGAAACAAAATGAACCCTATAGGCATGTTATCCACCCATCTTTATTGAGAATATACAACTACCATCCCTTTTCACTAGTCACCTCAATACCTATTTACAATTAATTATTACAAACCGATGATTGAATAAAAATTACATAAATAGAATAGAAATTAAGCTATAAGGAGCCTGAAGTAGGCCCAAAGAAAATCCCGGTGTACCAAGCCTTCACTAGGCTCAAATGCCCAAGATTTCATAGCCCAATTCATGTCCAGGTATGTCAGAGTTTCCTAAGGACCTCAAGGATCTCGGGCAGTGCTCACACCCACACTTTCCTCAAATAAAGACTGATTATGTGTAGTGTGAAAGTGCCATCCCTGATATGCCAGAGTTTAGAGAGATCTCATGGACCTCTAAGCAATACACATGTCAGAGGGCAAAACCTAATAACCTAAGAATAAGTGAGAGTGCTTGACATGATTTGAAAGAGTTTTGGTAAATAGTATAAAGAAAGGCCTTAGGAGTGAAGAGATATTCTGAAACCAATACTAGTTAGGGTGGTAAAATAGTTTGAGAAAAGCATGAAAAATATTTTTTGAAATCAGAATGCAAGTCACAAAAACAAATAACTTTCAGGAACATTTTGGGGCAAACAGATTCCGCACATGGAGAGAGGGGTTGGGGACACATAGAATACGCCCTAGTGTATAAGAAAATATATGCACAATCTTCTCAAGAAATTATAAGTTAATTACAAAGATTACAACAAATACATGTTGAAAACACATAGATCTTGGACACACAATCAGAGTACTTGTAGGGCTAGATGACTTAGCAGGATTTCATTAGTAAAGTAGAGTAAACAAGATCTAGATGACCAAACTAGGCAAGTACTTCATAAAATATTCATCGTTTAGAAATACTAAGCAAAAGCATAATTTAGACATGCTGGGAAGATAGTAAACAAGCAATGTAGCTTGGACATGCTAGTGAGCAAACAAGATGCACGCAATTATCACAAGGCAGGATTGGGCATGCTAAACAGTAAACATATTCTTATGGATAAGTAAACTAGTCAGAACAAACTCCAACATGCTAGATGAGACAATAGTTAGGCAGTATGATCTAGGCATGTGGTTACACATTGAGCAACATGATAATAAGATAATAAACATGATTAGAAGTCATAACTAATGAACTGAAACAACAAAGAAGCACATAGTTTTGGAATTTGAATTGAATCAAGACATACCAGTTAAGGAGAGAATACATAGTATAGAGCAGAGATGGTGTAAATAGCCAGCCTTGGCATACAGTCGGCTGAGTTAGTGAGAATTACAAGTAACAGAAAGAATAGAGAGCTTTGAGAGTGTGAGAGTATTGATGAACTAAGGTACGTGTCTAGAAGTGGGAATAAAAGAGAGTATATATAGCAGTTAAGAGGAAGGAGAATAAGGTAAATGAGATCAATCATTCAACAAATTAAGGAAGCCATAGAATCAATTATACATAAATTAGCGTAATTTTCCCTTGATTGAGGGTAACTACCCAACGGTAAAGGAGAATACATTTAAAGAAAGAAGAATCAAGTGAAGCTTAAGCATATAATGGGTAATTGGGGTAAATAAAAGGGGTTTAATTAAGGAAATAATTAGTAAGAATTAGCAAGTATCGCAGACAATTCAAATAAGGCTGCAAATAAAGGAATAGTCAAGACTCAACATATAGGTTTTAATGAGACAAATTGGTAAATCAAAAATTCAAAACAACATTGATTTAAGGAGAAAAATATATGTTTACAATGAATAGACAGAATGAACATAGACACATAGAATCAGTCAAGAAGTCGAACCAAGAACCTTAGTAGAGGCACATTAGGATAAAAAATCACAATATATCAAATTAAGCTAAAGAAAAATCACAAGAACCAAAGCATAGAACGAAGTCGGTGCACAAATAACCCGGACAAACGCAGAATCCAAATAAAATGTTGCAAAATTGGGGTTTTAGTGTAGACTAGTTAGAGTTTAAACAAACTCTAATTGGTTAAAAACATGTAAGAATAGAAGCTTAAATACTTAAAACTAGCAAAACGTTTTGCAGAAAGGAATTTTCGGGAAACCCTAGTTTAGGAAAAATGGAAAATCATTTGAAAATAAGGAGATTTTGTAAAATTCATATGAAATAGGCTCGATCTATCTCAGATATTGCACATATCTGAGAAGTTCAAAGGACAAAATTAGGGTTTCGAGAAAAACAACACAAAGACGAAGAAGTATGCTTAAAAATCCATAGGTTTAAGGCGAAATCGGAAGATCTTACACGAAATCAAACTGGAACAGCCTGAAACACTCAAGAAAGGGCCATAAGTGTAATCAGGCTGACCCTGGTCCCTCAAAGACCTTAGAGATGGTGATACCAGCATAGAAGAGGCCATTAGAGGTCTGATGGTGGTGAGAAATCACCATGAAAGACAGCAAATGAGTGATGATGAGGGTGAATTATGGTTAGAATTAGAGAGCATTTAAGAGAGGAGAGGAACAAATGACAGCGGGGAGGGGGTGTTAGAATGATTAGGGTTTGAGGGGGAGGGTATAAGTTAGTTTAATTTAGGTAAGGAAAGATCTGGACCGTTGATCAAAACAATCAACGGCCAAGATCTAACAAGAACTAGGTTGGGTAGGTTTGTCAGGGGTTTGGGCCTAGGGTCTTTGGGTTGGTATGGGATTTAAATTTGGGCTAGCTAATTAGGCCAACTTCGAAATTAAGAGGGCCATTTGTTAAATATCATATTTAATTGATAAAATAATTTTAAAAAATAACTAATAGGCTGTAAAAATAATTTTCATGCCTGAAAATATTTTAAAATAATTACTTAATATTTAAAAAATTATATAAAAACTATTTTTTGGTGAATAATGTAGTAATGCGTGTGTGGGCTATAATTGCAAAGTAATTACAATTGCAGCCTAAAAATATAAAAGTGACTATTTGTGCAATAATTGAAACTTAGTACAAATACAAATGATAAAATTAAACCACAAAAAGTTATTATAAAACTATTTGTGATGCAATTAGTAATTGTTTTATAAATAAAATGCTGGGAGAAATTAGTTGAAATATTTTTTAAAATGCAGAAATTGTATAAAAAATACTAATAGATGCCAAAGCATAGTTTTAAAAACATTATGGAAAAAATTAGGTATCAACACTGTCACACCTCCTCTTGGCGCGCCCCCACCCCGAGGGGTAAAGACGGGCGAAGAGGAGTTTTTCCAATTAAAGTGACAATATTCGAAAC
>MU722705.1:9146-23978 GCA_026770625.1 Nicotiana glauca
GGGGGGGGGTGGTTATTAGAGAGGGGGAATAATTAAAACTAAAGCCTAAACAAAATAAAAATAAAAACAAGACTAAAAATACAAAAACACCAAATTTTTGACGGGACTAGCGCGCCTAGATGCGCGAGCGTGCTAGTTTTAGCGCGGCCAACACAGAACTCGGAGCAACTAGCGCGCCCACTACCGCGGTCGCGCTATAGCGCATCCAGTAGCGCACCCAGATGCACGGCCCAGGCAGAAAGTTTGCAAATTAGCACGTCCAGTAGCGTGGGCGCGCACCTGGGCGAAATTTTTCTTCAATTTTTCACCTGTTCTTACCACGTTTGATGGCCTTAGCACCTGCCCATTGTCAACTGCATTGGTTAGCACTTCCTAAAACACAAAATTAACAACTACTACTATCGTTGGGTTGCCTCCTAACTAGTGCCTTATTTAACATTGTGGCATGGCGGTTACAACAATTCAATGGTTGCCTCCCATCCAGCGCCTGATTTAACGTCGCGGCACGACTTAACATGTTCTCAAGCATCCGTCAAGTCCACTGAGGTCTTGTGACGTGCAATGTCACCCCCAATAATGTTTTATCCTCTGACCATTTACCAAGAAAGTACCTGTTGAACTCATATCCCGCAACTCCATAGCTCCATGAGGCTTCACACTTACCACAACAAAAGGGCCTGAACAACGAGATTTAAGCTTTCTGGGAAAAAGCTTCAACCTCGAATTGAACAAAAGAACTTCTTGCTCTGGCTCAAAATCTCGAGGTTGGATGTGCTTGTCATGCCACCTCTTATTCTTCTCTTTATACAATTTGGCATTTTTATATGCGTGCAATCGAAATTCATTAAGTTCGTTGAGTTGCAACAACCTCTTCTCACCAGCTAAGTCCCCATCCATATTCAGCTTTTTAATTTCCCAATAGGCTTTGTGTTCAAGCTCGACGGGCAAGTGACATGCCTTCCCATAAACTAATTTATACGGATAGGTGCCTATGGGAGTTTTGTATGCAGCTCGATATGCCCACAATGCATCGTCTAACTTCCCGGCCTAGTCCTTTCTATTTCCACTCACTATTTTCTCAAGAATCTGCTTCACCTCTCTGTTTGACACTTCCACTTGACCACTCGTCTGGGGTTGATAGGCAGTGGAAACCTTGTGCTTGACTCCGTACTTTGCAAGAACATTATTCAGCAATTTGTTGCAAAAGTGCGTTCCTCCATCACTGATCAACACTCTTGGAGTTCCAAAGCATGTGAAGATGTGCTTCTTGACAAAGCTTACCACAATCTTTGCATCATTAGTGGGAAGAACAATGGCCTCCACCCACTTGGAAACATAGTCGACTTCCACCAAGAAGTACCTATGACCATTAGAGTGTGGAAACGGTCCTATGAAGTCAATCCCCCAAACATCAAAAAGCTCCATTGCCAGAATGTTTTTCAGCGGCATCTCGTGCTTCTTTGTGATCGTTCTGGTTCTTTGGCATCTGTCACACATTTTAACAAAGGCATATGCATCCTTAAACAATTTTGGCCAATAGAAACCTGATTGTAGAACTTTCGGGGCGGTCCTATCACCACCATGATGACCTCCGTATGGTGAGGCGTGACAGTCATGAAGTATGGCATTCATTTCCTCCTCAGGAACACATCTCCGCACCAACTGATCTGCACAAAGCCTATATAAGAATGGCTCATCCCACATGTAGAGCCTCACATCATGCAGGAACCTTCTTCTATTATCGGGTGTCAATTCTGGTGGTGTCACCCCACTTGCAATAAAATTCACATAATCTGCATACCACTGGGCTGTGCTTGAGGTAATCGCCAATAACTTCTCATCAGGGAATGTTTCTTTGATTACACCCCCTTCAGCTACATGGTTCCGATTTTCTAATTTGGATAAGTGATCAGCCACTTGATTCTCTGTTCCTTTACGATCTCGGATCTCTAAGTCAAACTCTTGCAAGAGGAGGACCCGCCGAATCAGTCTCGGCTTGGCGTCTTTCTTCTCAAACAGGTATCTGGTAGCTGAATGATCTGTGTAGACGATGACTTTGGTCCCCACTAGATATGACCTGAACTTGTCAAATGCCCACACCACTACAAACAACTCTTTTTTAGTAACTGTGTAATTCATCTGGGCTGGATTCAGAGTTTTGCTCGAATAGTAGATGGAGTGAAAGATTTTATTTCTCCTTTGCCCCAACACAGCTCCAATAGCTATGTCACTCGCATCGCACTTCAACTCAAATGGTTGCTCCCAATCCGGAGCAATTATGATTGGTGCAGTCACCAACCTTCCCTTCAGCTCCTCGAATGCTTTCAGACAGACATCACTAAATTTGAAGGAGACATCTTTCTCAAGCAACCTGCACAAGGGAGAGGAAATTTTTGAGAAGTCTTTAATGAAACGACGATAAAACCTGCATGGCCCAAGAAACTGTGAATGCCTTTGACAGACGTAGGTGGGGGCAATTTTTCAATCGCTTCCACCTTTGCCTTGTCCACCTGCAAACCATTATTAGACACCTTGTGCCCCAAAACTATACCTTCACATACCATGAAATGACATTTTTCCTAGTTTAGTACTAAGTTAGTTTCTTCACACCTAGCAAGCACTTTATCAATATTCATCAAGCAGTTATCAAAAGAACATCCAAACGTAGAAAAATCATCCATGAACACTTCCATAAACCTCTCAACCATGTCAGTAAAAATGGCCATCACACACCTTTGAAAAGTCGCATGTGCATTAGAAAGACCAAAGGGCATTCTCTTGAATGCATACGTGCCATAGGGGAACATAAATATGGTCTTATCTTGGTCCTCTGGGGCTATAGCAATCTGATTATACCCCGAGTAACCATCTAAGAAGCAGTAGTACTCCTGGCCAGTTAATCTATTAAGCATTTGGTCAATAAAGGGGATGGGGAAGTGGTCCTTCCGGGTAGCATCGTTCAATTTTCTATAATCGATGCAAATCCTCCACCCAGTGACAGTTCTTGTGGGGATCAAATCATTATTTTGATTTACCACTACAGCCAACCCCCTTTCTTGGGTACACATTGAACGGGGATTACCCATTTCCTGTCTGAGATAGCAAATACAATACCTGTATCAAGCCACTTAATCACTTCTTTTCTTACCACCTCTTCCATTATTGGATTTAGTAGGCGTTGTTGCTCTACACTGGGCTTGAGTCCATCCTCCATGAGGATTTTGTGCATGCAAAAGGCTGGACTAATGCCCTTAATATCCAACATCATCCACCCAAGTGCTCGCTTGTGCTCACGTAGCACTCTCAACAACTTCTCTTCCTGCAATTTAGACAAGTTAGAAGAAACAATAACAGGTAAAGTGTCACAGTCACCCAAATAAGCATATTGAAGGAGAGGTTTAAGCTCCAGTTTTGGGGCTTCCTCAATGGACGGCTTTGGAGGAGGTCCTTTTGGCCTATTCAAAGGCTCAAAGGGGTGTATCCCTTGCATGTACGCACAAGATGTATCTAAGATGTGCATCATCTCCTCAACCTCATCATCACTCCCCAAGCTATCAAACAACATAAGTGCTTTCTCTAGAGAATCGTCTAGATATACACTTGGGTCATGAATTTGCTCATCAGCCTCAACAACAGATATCATTGAGAGCTCCTCATTGGATTGCTTTGTAGACATTAAAAACTACTTCCTCGTCATCCACCCTCAAAATCATTTTCCCCTCTCTCACTTTGATAATTGCATCACCAGTAGCCAAGAGAGGTCACCCCAATATGATTGGGACCAATTCATCAGCCTCATAATCTAGGATAATGAAGTCAGCAGGGAAAATAAATTTCCCAATTTGCAGCAACACAT
This sequence comes from Nicotiana glauca, assembly GCA_026770625.1. NCBI lineage: Eukaryota > Viridiplantae > Streptophyta > Magnoliopsida > Solanales > Solanaceae > Nicotiana > Nicotiana glauca. The sequence goes on from MU722705.1 coordinate 13,003, forward strand.
CTTCAATCACCCCCTCAGGGTGTGCTATCGACCTATCAGCCAGCTGCAACATCACAGTAGTTGGCCTTGGAGATCCCAGGCCCAATTGCTTGAACAAAGATAAGGGCATCAGATTTATGCTCGTCCCCAAATCGCAAAGAGCACGACCCACATCAATATTACCAATTCGCACAGGGATGGTAAAGCTTCCAGGATCCTTAAGCTTTTGAGGGAGCTTATTTTGGACCCTTGAAGTGCACTCCTCAGTAAGTGCAACTGTCTCAAATTCAGTCAATCTTCTCTTGTGAGCCACTATATCTTTTATGTACTTAGCATACTTTGGAATTTCACGAAGCACATCAACAAGTGGGATATTCAATTAAACCTGGCTCAACATAGAGAGAAATTTGCTGAACATGTGATCATCATTCTTTTTCTGCAATCTCTGGGGGAAAAGGGGTGGTGGCCTTGGGGCCTCCACTGGCTCTGGAATTTCAACAACATTCTTTGGCTCGTCTGTCACTTTAGGGATCAACTCCCCCTCAGGTATGGGCTTGTCTTTTCTCTTCTTTGGCACTTCCTCTAGCTCCCTCCCGTTTCTAAGTGTAACTGCATTCACTTGAGGGTTCTTTTCTGTATCACTTGGGAGAGCGCCTGCAGGTCTAGTGTTTTGATTTGTTGCTATCTGCCCCATTTGCCTCTCAAGATTTCTGAAATCGATCCCGAGCTGCTGATTGCCAATCAACTTCTTTAGCAAATCATTGGTACTCTCTTCCATTTGTTGGGGTGGCTTTTGAGGTTGATTGAAACCCCCTTGGGGTCTATGTTGATTCTGATTCTGCTGATTTCCATCCCATGAGAAGTTGGGATGATTCCTCCAATTTGGATTGTAAGAATTTCCATATTGTGCATGCTGATTCGTTGGACCTCTGTTTTGCTACCCCACATAATAGATGGATTTTGGATTTGTGGGGCACATATCGCTCATATGATTGTCACCACATAATTCGCAGCAAATAGCCATTTGATGTACATGTTGCATTGGTTGTGGTTGTTGTATTGTCATCCTAGTCATCTGATTGGACAACTTTGCAATATCAACTCTCATGGCTGACAAGTCATCGAGCTCAAGTAATCCAGCTAGTTTTTGCTTAATTGCCTTTCGTAAATCACCCTCACCTTGCCAATTATTATCATTAGCAGTGAAGTTATTCAGCAAGATTTGGATTTCACTGTACGGTTTAGCCATGCAACTACCCCCACAAGGCGAATCAAGATTCATCTTTGAGGCATCATCTAACCCATCTACAAAAGTGTGACCCAATACCTCGTCCGTCTGACAATGATGTGGACAGTCTCTGAGCATCTTCTTGTACCTTTCCCATGCTTGACGAAGTGTCTTGCCAGCTCGTTGCTCGAACCCAAGAATTTGACTCCTCAATATCTTTGTTTTCTTAGAGGGGAAAAACTTGATTAAGAATTTTCGTGCCAGATCATCACAGTGCGGATTGAATTCGTTGGCTCCTTATTCAACTACTCCTTAGCTTCCTTGACCAGTGAAAAGGGGAAAAGTGTCAGCTTGACATAGTCCTTGGAAACTTTCAGATAATTGTAAGTATCCATAATTTCCAGGAAATTCTGAATGTGCCTCTACGGGTCTTCATGAGGTAAACCCACAAATTGCCCTGTGGACTGGATAAGCTGCACCATGTATTGTTTGAGTTCAAAATGCCAGTGATATTAGGCTTCACAATAGCCTGAGTCATATTAGCCAGATTGGGCCTTGCGGCTTCAATCACCACGCGTTCCTAATTACCTGCCATCTCAATTGGTTGTGGTTGAACTACGATGTCTAACTCTCTTTCAATTCTGGTTCTAGCGTCCACTTCCCTCCTCAATCTATGAAGTGTTCGTTAAAGTTCGGGATCAAGAGGAAGGATATTGTTTGTGCTTCTACTTCTTCGCTTTCAAGAAAAGATCATGTATTAGAACAAACAAAGTGAACTGAAAATTAAAACTTGAATAAATAAATAATAAAAGCTCAAGTCAGTCAAGTAGCTAATTTTTAAGTCCCCGGCAACGGCGCCAAAAACTTGTTGCAACCAAAAACACTCACGCAAGTGCACATGGTCGTCAAGTAATAAAGTAGTGAGTAGAGTATCGTTCCCACGAAGACTTGTGATTAACTGTTGACTGATTCATACTCAACTAACTTATCTATCCAAGAGGTTTTTCACAAAAGAGAGATGTAGCTAATTTACTACCTAAACTATCAAGCAATAATTTAACTAGAACAATTAACCAAACAACCAACGATTTTGAGTAACAAACAGTAGGAGAGGATATTCTAGGGTCACGGGCTAACTGACAATCGTGTTGTGTTCTTGGCTTAAAATGACTAATTGATTTATCTGGATTGTTGATTGACAGGGTTTATATTACTCATAAGAATCTGTCGAGTTCTTACTCGCCTATTCAAGCTAACTCAATTCCTATATATCTATGGAATTAAGATTAACAAAAATGCATTTACAATTCCTATAGTTCAACCAAGCAAGGCAATTAGGTATATGTCTATCCCAATTGCTAATCCGTTCCCCGATGCCCAGGTTCAAGAACTTGCTCTATTTAATTCTATATGCAATCTAAAATTTCCACTTTCGAGTTCGACTAAAGATTCGTAGATCGTATTTCACTGTTAGCTACTCAGCAAAATAAATAAAAGCAGAATTAAATAAACAACCTAATATGATAAACCAACTTTGTCAAATTAAAATTCAAACAACAACATTCATGTTTCACCCATGACCCTAGAACAATGGGTTTTAGCCACTCATACTAGTGTTCATCACAATAAGGTTCAATTTCATCACAAATAGCAAAAAACAAAGGGAAGAAAAGAAGAACTTAATGGTCAAATATCCTCCTTGCCTCTTGCCTCTCTATTTCTTGCACTAGACTATGAAAACCTTGATAAATAATCCTTGGTCGAGCTTGACTTTATATAGGTTGTGTAATTTCCTCCAAATTTCCAATCATACCCCTGAACAAGTCTTTCCGAAACTTGGACTAGCGCGGTCGCGCACCTGGGCGCGCAACTGGCCACATTAGTTGACTGTTGATAATAGATGAATTACACTATATTTGGACCCTAAAGAACCACACTTTTGTATAGCTTTGTGGTAAAAAGTGATAACCAAATGCTCTGATTAGTGCTTTTCATGCTTTGTAGGCTATATCCAACGAAAGAAGTCGATGGAGTAAGTTTGGGATCAATTACGAAGAAAAGGAGGCCAATCAAACAATGCCCACAAAATGAACCAAGTGAAGAGACAAAAGCAGAGCTAAACTTGGCCCGCCGCGGTCAGACCATAAACGCGGTAGGACTGCGACAGAGCAGAGCTGCAAATTTAGAGGACCTATTTCGCCGCGGTCCTGGCGCAACCGCGGTGGGACCGTAGCAGAACGCGGAAAAGCCAGGGACTAAAGTGTCAAGTCGGAAAAACTTGGTGTTAAACCCTTATAAAAAGTAGGAATTCGGCCATATTAGAGCAGATTTGTTTTGGAGAGTATTTTGGCAAGAAACACAAGTGTGAGAGATCACCCAAAAACATCATAGTTCTTTATTTCTTCTTTTTCTTGCAATTTTCCATGATGAATATTTTCATAGTTTATCTTTACGTTGTTATGAGTAGCTAAATACTTTAGTCTAAGATTTTGATGGAACCTATTGAAGGATGAACTTCTTGATTATGTTCATATAGTTTGCTGGTTAATCTCTGTTTGTTCAATTACGTGTTTATTATAGTTAATTGACAGGATCCTCAATTAGCTGTGCCTATTTAGTGTGCATAACTCGGAAGAGAGTGCATATTTAGGTAATTATTGAACAACACCACTCCCAAAGTATAAAAGGATCTATAATTGCGGGTTTAAAGGCGGGATTAGGAATAACGAAGCCTTGGGTGTAATCTTAAGTGAGCTGTAATAAACAAAGTCAGCTAGCGTATCTCGGGAAAGTGCGTCTAGTAAATTATCGCGATTACTCGGGAGAGATTTACGGTAAAAAGAATGCTCATGATTGATAGAGATATTTTGGTGAATCTATATGAAACATAACCGGAAGGGATTCCATCAATAGGGGAAATCACTACCTTAGAACCTTCTCATTATTGTTTATAACCCAAGCATATTTAGTTTACAGCTGTTTATTTATTTATTTTCAATCTTAGTTAGTAGAAATATCATCAACCATTATTTACAACGTTTGGGGAAGTTGATTATAAAGAATTTAGGATTCCAACAAAGGTAATTGATAGGTTAATTCTCTGTAGGATTCGACTCCGAACATGTAAATCGGATTATATTTGCAACGACCGCATTATCCTTTTTAGAAGGCATAGTTGGGCGTGATCAAATTTTGGCGCCGTTGCCGGGGAATTTAACTGTGTTATCAATTACAATTGAAAGAATTACAAAAATTCTTAGTGTAGTCAATTTTTTCTATACCTAATTTTTACATTGAAATTTTAACGTTTGTTGACTTGGTTGCACAGGTGCATGCCTAGAAACTCATCGAGATCTGGTGAAGTATTAGAAGCATTATCAGATCCCGAGAAATTTTTCAGGGCTTTGAATCGGGCCAACCGACAAAACAAACAACAACCAACAACTGTACAATTCGAAATAATCATGGGAGACAACTAGGATAACCCAGCAGCACCAATAGCGCCAGTGCCAGAGGCTGCTCTCTATGACTGGGCACAACCCATAGCTAAGAATTTATCCACAGTGATAGTAGTCCCGCAGATACAGTCTGAATCATTCCAAATCATGAATAACATGCTGCACTTGTTGCAGAATAAGGGACTATTTTCAGGGTCACAAGTTAAAGATCCTCAGCAGCACTTAAAGAATTTCTTATATATATGCAAGACCCAAAGGCAACCCAATGTAACTCCGGAAGCAATCAAACTGTTATTGTTTCCATTATGAGTGACAGGAGCTGCCCGGACTTGGCTGAATTCACTCCCCATAAATTCTATAGCAACATGGGATGAACTACTCAAGCAATTTCACAACAAGTTCCATCCACCCAACAAAACTGCTCAACAAATTGATGAGATTTTGAGCTTTAAACAGAGACCGATGGAGACTTTGCATGAAACATGGGAGCATTTTAAAGGGATGCTGGTCATATGTCCACACCATGGTGTTCCTGATCTAATGTTGGGGCAGCGGTTCTACATGAGATTGTCAGATAGCATAAAGAACATTGTTGATGCTTCAGTTGGTAGGCTATTCTTGAGCAAAACATGGAGAGAAGGCCAGATTATGCTTGACAAGATGGCACAGAATTCAGGATGGATAACCAGAGGTGAACCTATCACTCCAGTGGTGCACTCAGTTCCTTTAGATCCATCCAATTCTATGGCTGAAAATATGGCTACCTTATTGATACAGATGAGCATACTCACAAAAAAGGTAGAAGAGTCAGGGCAGAAATAGCAGGTACATATTGTTGATACTACTAATAGGGGCTTGTTCTCATCTTGCATTAGTCATTCAGTTGGTAATCAGTGGAATGCAGAACACGATCATCATCACTACCCTGAAGACATGAACTATGTGTCTAAGTATGGAGGGCAGAGACAGGGTGGTCAGAATTGGGGTCAACAAAATCAGCAGCACAGGCCAGCACAACCACAGTTCAATACCGGGAACATGGGAGGTATGAGACCCCCCAACAATATGGCACCTTACCCACAACCACAGGGATACAATAATCAGAATCAGTAGCAGGGGTATCACCCACCTCAGCAGCAACATGGTGGAAGGCAGGAAGATGAGTTTGCTAGACTTGAAGCAATGATGTAGCATGTTATTGGGTCTAATACAAAAATTAATGAGAGAGTCGATGCACATGATGCAGCAATAAAAAATATTGAGGTACAGGTGGGCCAGATTTCGATGTCTCTGGAACAATCGTCCTCATGGGACACTACCTGCAGACACTCAGATAAATCCAAAAGATCAGGGACTGAAGCAGCTGATGGCGGTGAGTCTACGTAATGGCAGAGATCTGGATATAGAGCAAGAAAGGGCTCGAGAAGCTAGACAGGCTGAGACACTCATACCAGTGCCCATCGAGCTGGATAAATCAACGAAACTGACAGAAGTGATAGTCCAGCCTGCTCAAGAAGAAAATAGCATGCAAAATGAGACCGAGAAGGAAGCTGAAACTATCTGGGAGCCGATAGTTGATGTACCAGCTGAGAAATATCAGTCGCAATTGATTGGGAAGAAGAGACCCCCTGCACCCTTCCCCTAGAGGTTGGCCAAGTACAAAAAGGAGGAGCAATACAAGAAGTTCTTTGACATGCTGAAGCAAATCCAGGTAAATATACCATTGATTGAAGCTTTGAAGGAGATGCCTGGGTATGCAAAAATGATGAAGGACTTGATGTCCCAAAAGTTTGATTTTCAAGACTTGGCCACATTTATTCTTACTCAGACCTGTAGTGCAGTGGTGACTAGACCAATTGCGGAAAAGCTGCCTGATCCAGGGAGCTTTACAATTCCATGCACTATTGGTAATTTGTCTTTTGCTAAGGCACTGTGTGATCTAGGGGCCAGCATCAATCTTATGCCCCTAACAATTTATAAGAGGTTGGGCATTAGAAGAGCTAGACCCACCTCTATGTTGTTGCAGCTTGTTGATAGGACTGTGAAACGAACCTCTGGAATCCTAGACGATGTGCTGATTCAGGTAGGCAAATTTATGTTCCCCGCAAATTTTGTGATCCTAGACTGTAAGGTGGATGAAGAGATTCCCATAATTTTGGAAAGACTGTTCCTGGCCACGGGGAAAGATCTAATTGATTGTGAGACTGGGGAGCTCAAGATGAGACTAAACGATGAAGAAATAACATTCAATGTGCAGAAATCTATGAGGCAACCAAGTGAATTCGCCAATTGCTCTCTTATTGATGCCGTGGATGTAATTGTAGAGACTGAGGATGAAAGGCTGACTATTGAGGACCCCCTTGTTGCATGTCTAATAAATTTGGATGAGGTAAATGGAGAGGATCTGGCGGAATGGGTGTTGGCGTTAGAGGGTAGAAGGTTCTGGGATAGTTACCTAGAGTTTGAGCCCTTGCACTTGGAAAATCGAGAAACTCCTCTAGCCAAGAAATCCATCGAAGAACCACCAAAGCTGGAATTAAAGCCATTGCCCGCCCATCTCAGGTATGAATTTCTTGGACCTAACTCCACATTACCTGTTATTATCTCATCTAGTTTGTTAGATGTGTAGGATCAACAATTATTACAGGTACTTAAGGAGTGCAATTGGGTGGACCATGGCAGACATAAAGGGGATCAGCCCTGCCTACTATATGCACAAAATTCTACTGGAAGAGGGACACAAACCTTCCAGGGAACACCAAAGAAGGCTAAACCCCAATATGAAGGAAGTGGTGAAGAAAGAAGCAATCAAGTGGTTAAATGCGGGAATCATTTTCCCAATCTCTGACAGTAGCTGGTTAGCCTAGTTCAATGTGTTCCTAAAAAGGGTGGCATGATGGTAGTCAAGAATGATAAGAATGAATTGGTCTCTACAAGAACCGTCACGGGCTGGAGAATTTGCATGGACTATCGAAAGTTATATCTAGCCACCCGGAAAGACCACTTCCCACTTCCCTTCATTGATAAGATGTTAGACAGATTGGCAGGGAGGTCACATTTCTATTTTCTGGATGGGTACTCCGGGTACAATCAGATCTCCATTGCACCGGAGGACAGAGAGAAGACCTCTTTCACTTGCCCGTATGGCATTTATGCCTTTCGGAGGATGCCCTTTGGCCTATGCAATACACCCGCCACATTCCAATGGTGCATGATGGCCATATTCACTGACATGGTAGAGGATATAATGGAGGTGTTCATGGATGACTTCTCGGTGGTGGGGAACTCATTTGATGAGTGCCTGATAAATCTGACTCGTGTGCTGAAACGGTGTATCGAGACTAATCTGGTTCTGAATTGGGAGAAGTGCCATTTTATGGTACAAGAGGACATAGTCTTGGGACACTGGGTGTCAAGCAAAGGAATTAAGGTGGATCGTGCTAAGGTAGATGTGATAGCAAAGCTACCCCCTCCAACTTCAGTCAAAGTAATCAGAAGCTTCCTCGGGCATGCTGGTTTCTATCGGCGATTCATAAAGGACTTCTCAAAGATTGCCAACCCTCTATGTAAGTTGTTAGAAAAAGATCACCCTTTCTTGTTTTCTGATGATTGCAAGGTAGCATTTGAGGAGCTGAAAGAGGCTAGTCATAGCACCTATCATAGTTGCCCCCGACTGGGAGCAACCATTCGAACTCATGTGTGACGCTAGTGACTACGCAGTGGGGGAAGTGTTGGGACAGCGAAAAGACAAGCTGATGCATCCAATATACTATGCTAGTAGAATGGTGAGTGGAGCCCAGCTGAATTACACTGAAACCCTACCACAAGCTTCCATCAATACATACAGTTAAATGCTACAAGCCTGCAAAACAGAAGATTGTTCTATCTCGGGGACACACCTCCAGATCATATTGTCAACACAGATTCTAAACAAATACGGTTCATCCCAATAATACATGCGGCTATCACGATAAAACTTTTTTCTTTGGACAGATGAAAGGTCGTGAGGAACTATACCACTGGCCAGGTAATTAGCAAAGTCTGCATACCATAGCGCTTGCTCAAGATTAGTATTGAGCAGCTGCTCGTCTGGAAAGGTTTCTAGGATCTCTTAGACCTCGATTTCTTTTTTAGCTCCTTCAAGTCATGATAGATGATCAACGACTTGATTTTCAGTGCCCTTACGGTCAGGAATTTCAAGGTCAAATTCTTGCAACAGCAGCACCCAACGAATCAAGCGTGGCTTAGACTCCTTCTTTTCAATTAAGTACCTGAGAGCTGCGTGGTCAGTATATACAATTACCTTGGAACCAATCAGATTTGATTGGAACTTGTCGAAAGCAAACACCACCGCCAACATCTCCATTTTTATCATTGATAAGTGGTGTGGGGACAATAGTGGATGTTGTCCACTTTGGGTAATTGTTTGGTGCCAGCGGGTGGCGAAGTCTGAGTATCCATCCGACTGGCACATGTTTGGCTGCCCCTGATTGTTACGATGAACTGATTGCAGGTACTATGGCCCGAAAGAAGCGAAGAAACTTGGAAAGCACTTTCGATGTGACCACTTATGATGCCACCCGGTTCGCGTCCGAGGAGGCCCGGGATAGGTTTCATGCGAAAGCCACAAAAAGCTTTGTCCCGGAAATTGGTATTGATAGGGCTGCCCTCCGTGTTGAAAAGCTGGACATGTACGAAGAAATCCGCCAGAGGGGGATGGAGTACTTGTTTGATGAACGTGACACGACAAACCCAATGATAGTCTGGGAGTTCTACACAAACTGCCTGGAACATATGTACCGTTCTGTGGTTGTGCGGGGCAAAGTAGTAGATGCCTCAGTCCAGAAAATTCGCCAGGTCCTGCAGCTGCCTCCATTCGCTGGTGACAATGATTGTTACCACAATTATCTAGGGGTCGTTTGGGGCACTCTGATTGAGTCCATATGTTCAGGGGGCGGCCAATTTGGATTCACGAAAACATGACCCTGCAATCCAAGTCATTCACATGGGAAGCTAAGTGCTGGTTAACCATGATTTGCAGCAGATTGTTGCCCACGGGCAACACATCAGATGTGAACAGCTTGCGGGCTCTACTGGTTTGGTGCTTCGTGACCAGGAAAGACGTTGATATTGCTAAAATAATTGGAGATGAAATGATCCTCCGATCGCCTCTGATGACTAAGGGGTTTTACTTCCCCTCACTTGTGACAAGGTTATGTTTGCTGGTTGATATCCCAGTCAGTCCTACGGATGGTACTTTACCCCCAAGAACAGCTTTCAGAGCGTCAAAGATCAAAGTGGGAAGAGATGCACCTACATACATTGACCTGGATGACGATGATGATGCCCCAGCACCCATGGCACCACCCAGGAGGTCTTATGATGTAGCTGGATCCTCACGGCAACCTCGAACTGGGGTGGAGTTCCCTAGATCATACTCCAGCCGACCCTTGTTTCCTTCGATGGAGGAAGACGTGGCAGAACTTCGCTCCTTGGTAGATAGCCTGCATGTTCATTTGGATGCCATGTCTAGATGGCAGGCTAGGTCTGAGAGCCGGGTGATGGCTTGGTTCCGTGCTTTAGGGAGGGCCTGTCACGTGGATCCCAACCCCGTCTCTAACTCCGACTGATGACCAGGGAAGTTCTCTTACCCTTCTGCTCTTTAATTGTTTTATGACATGAGGACATGCCATACTCTTTGTGTGTGGGGTGGGAGACTTGGGTATGTATATATATGATTTTTGTATATATGTGTTGTTGTATATGTAGCTTAGATGTCACTGACTTGGCCCAACAACGGACACTTGTCGACGGGTTTCTTGAGGGTTAAGGTCGGATAAAAAAAACAAAAAAAAACTAGAAAAGTTAGGAGACTCTTCTTGATAACGGACCACCTAGACAATATTCTTGAGGGAAGTAGTCTAATCAAAAAGCCAAAAAGATTTTTTTAATTTTCTTTTCTTTTTAGGTAGTGTAGTAATTCCCCCTTGGTTTTACTTTTGACCGCGGTTCTTTTCCAAGGATTTTTCTTGAACCGGGTTAGGTAGATTTTTCTTGAATATAATTTAGGACCCTTAGGACTCTTTTGGGCTAAGAAGGGTTGGGCAAGAATGCATCCCGTGGTGTACATACCTGCAAATACTTAAAACAAACTTGAGGGTGCGATGTCTAGGCTCACGTATAGACTCTTAATCTTATGCCTTAATTTTGCACACCTTGTCTTGCTTGAATGCTCACATAAATGTGTTGACAAACTAATTCGGAATGAGTTACATGCCAAGTGTGTGTGAGGTTATACACATATTCTGTGC
>MU722711.1:523-15928 GCA_026770625.1 Nicotiana glauca
TCTGAATCTTAAATAAAAACGAATCCCGTTTCGATTGTCCTTAAATTGGAAAAAACTCCTTTATTACTATATCTCTTCTCGGGGTGTAGTAAAGGCCGAGTATTCGGTAAAAAAGGAGGTGTGACAGGTGCATAGCCTGAGTCTTGGTTAAACCGTAGTTGAACTTGTTGGCAAGGACACATAGCTTGAGTCCCAGTTCAACTGTTGTTGAACTTTGTTAATTTTGATGGCGAAGGCGCATAGCCTGAGTCTTGGTTCAGGCGTAGTTGAACTTATTGGCGAAGGCGCATAGCCTTGATTTAATGGCGAAGGCGCATAGTCTGAGTCCCAGTTCAAATATTGTTGAACTTTTTCAATTTTGATGGCGAAGGCGCATAGCCTGAGTCTTGGTTCAACTGCGGTTGAACTTATTGGCGAAGGCGTATAGCCTTGATTTAATGGCAAAGGCGCATAGCATAAGTCCCAGTTCAACTGTTGTTGAACATTGTCATTTTGATGGCGAAGGCGCATAGCCTGAGTCTTGGTTCAACCTTGGTTAAACTTATTGTCAAAGGCGCATAGCCTTGATTTAATGGCGAAGGCGCATAGCCTAAGTCCCAGTTCAACTGTTGTTGAACTTTGTCAATTTTGATGGTGAAGGCGCATAGCCTGAGTCTTGGTTCAACTGCGATTGAACTTATTGGCGAAGGCGCATAGCCTTGATTTAATGGTGAAGGCGCATAGCCTGAGTCCCAGTTCAACTATTATTGAACATTGTCAATTTTGATGGCGAAGGCGCATAGCCTGATCTTGATTATACCGTAGTTGAACTTATTGGCGAACGCGCATAACCTTGATTTAATGGCAAAGGCGCATAGCCTGAGTCCCAGTTCAACTGTTGTTGAACTTTGTCAATTTTGATGGCGTAGGCGCATAGCCTGAGTCCCAGTTCAACTGTTGTTGAACTTTGTCAATTTTGATGGCGAAGGCGCATAGCCTAAGTCTTGGTTCAACCGTAGTTGAACTTATTGGCGAAGGCGCATAACCTTGATTTAATGGCAAAGGCGCATAGCCTGAGTCCCAGTTCAACTGTTGTTGAACTTTGTCATTTTTGATGGCGAAAGCGCATAGCCTGAGTCTTGGTTCAACCGTAGTTGAACTTATTAGCGAAGGTGCATAGCCTTGATTAAATGGCGACGGCGCATAGCCTGAGTCCCAGTTCAACTGTTGTTGAACTCTGTCAATTTTGATGGCGAAGGCGCATAGCCTAAGTCTTGGTTCAACCGTAGTTGAACTTATTAGCGAAGGTGCATAGCCTTGATTAAATGGCGACGGCGCATAGCCTGAGTCCCAGTTCAACTGTTGTTGAACTCTGTCAATTTTGATGGCGAAGGCGCATAGCCTAAGTCTTGGTTCAACCGTAGTTGAACTTATTAGCGAAGGTGCATAGCCTTGATTAAATGGCGACGGCGCATAGCCTGAGTCCCAGTTCAACTGTTGTTGAACTCTGTCAATTTTGATGGCGAAGGCGCATAGCCTAAGTCTTGGTTCAACCGTAGTTGAACTTATTAGCGAAGGTGCATAGCCTTGATTAAATGGCGACGGCGCATAGCCTGAGTCCCAGTTCAACTGTTGTTGAACTCTGTCAATTTTGATGGCGAAGGCGCATAGCCTAAGTCTTGGTTCAACCGTAGTTGAACTTATTAGCGAAGGTGCATAGCCTTGATTAAATGGCGACGGCGCATAGCCTGAGTCCCAGTTCAACTGTTGTTGAACTCTGTCAATTTTGATGGCGAAGGCGCATAGCCTAAGTCTTGGTTCAACCGTAGTTGAACTTATTAGCGAAGGTGCATAGCCTTGATTAAATGGCGACGGCGCATAGCCTGAGTCCCAGTTCAACTGTTGTTGAACTCTGTCAATTTTGATGGCGAAGGCGCATAGCCTAAGTCTTGGTTCAACCGTAGTTGAACTTATTAGCGAAGGTGCATAGCCTTGATTAAATGGCGACGGCGCATAGCCTGAGTCCCAGTTCAACTGTTGTTGAACTCTGTCAATTTTGATGGCGAAGGCGCATAGCCTAAGTCTTGGTTCAACCGTAGTTGAACTTATTAGCGAAGGTGCATAGCCTTGATTAAATGGCGACGGCGCATAGCCTGAGTCCCAGTTCAACTGTTGTTGAACTCTGTCAATTTTGATGGCGAAGGCGCATAGCCTAAGTCTTGGTTCAACCGTAGTTGAACTTATTAGCGAAGGTGCATAGCCTTGATTAAATGGCGACGGCGCATAGCCTGAGTCCCAGTTCAACTGTTGTTGAACTCTGTCAATTTTGATGGCGAAGGCGCATAGCCTAAGTCTTGGTTCAACCGTAGTTGAACTTATTAGCGAAGGTGCATAGCCTTGATTAAATGGCGACGGCGCATAGCCTGAGTCCCAGTTCAACTGTTGTTGAACTTTGTCAATTTTGATGGCGTAGGCGCATAGCCTGAGTCCCAGTTCAACTTTATTGAACATTGTACATTTTCATGGCGAAGGCGCATGGCCTGAGTCCCAGTTCAACTGTTGTTGAACTTTGTCAATTTTGATGGTGAAGGCATAGCCTAAGTCTTGGTTCAACCGTAGTTGAACTTATTGGCGAAGGCGCATAGCCTTGATTTAATGGCGAAGGCGCATAGCCTGAGTCCCCGTTCAACTGTTGTTGAACTTTGTCAATTTTGATGGCGAAGGTGCATAGCCTGAGCCTTGGTTCAACCGTAGTTGAACTTATTGGCGAAGGCGCATAGCCTGAGTCCCAGTTCAACTGTTGTTGAACTTTGTCAATTTTAATGGTGAAGGCACATAGCCTAAGTCTTGGTTCAACTGTAGTTGAACTTATTGGCGAAGGCGCATAGCCTTGATTTAATGAAGAAGGCGCATAGCCTGAGTCCAGTTCAACTGTTGTTGAACTTTGTCAATTTTGATGGCGAAGGCGCATAGCCGGAGTCTTGGTTCAGCCGTAGTTGAACTTATTGGAGAAGGTGCATAGCCTTGATTTAATGGCGAAGGCACATAGCCTGAGTCCCAGTTCAACTTTGTTGAACTCTGTCAATTTTGATGGCGAAGACGCATAGCCTGAGTCTTGGTTCAACCGTAGTTGAACTTATTGGCGAAAGCGTATAGCCTTGATTTAATGGCAAAGGCGCATAGCCTGAATCCCAGTTCAACTGTTGTTGAACTTTGTCAATTTTGATGGCGAAGGCGCATAGCCTGAGTCCCAGTTCAACTGTTGTTGAACTTTGTCAATTTTGATGGCGAAAGCGCATAGCCTAAGTCTTGGTTCAACCGTAGTCGAACTTATTGGCGAAGGCACATAGCCTTGATTTAATGCGAAGGCGCATAGCCTGAGTCCCAGTTCAACTGTTTTTGAACTTTATCAATTTTGATGGCGAAGGCGCATAGCCTGAGTCTTGGTTCAACCGTAGTTGAACTTATTGGCGAAGGATCATAGTCTTGATTTAATGGCGAAGGCCCATAGCCTGAGTCCCAGTTCAACTGGTTTTGAACTTTGTCGATTTTGATGGCGAATGCGCATAGCCTGAGTCTTGGTTCAACCGTAGTTGAACTTATTGGCGAAGGCGCATAGCCTTGATTTAATGGCGAAGGCGCATAGCCTTGATTTAATGACAAAGGCGCATAGCCTGAGTCCCAGTTCAACTGTTGTTGAAATTTGCCAATTTTTATGGCGAAGGCGCATAGCCTGAGCCTTGGCTCAACCGTAGTTAAACTTATTGGCGAAGGCGCATGGCCTTGATTTAATGGCGAAGGCGCATAGCATGAGTCCCAGTTCAACTTTGTTGAACTTTGTCAATTTTGATGGCGAAGGCGCATAGCCTGAGCCTTGGTTCAACCGTAGTTGAACTTATTGGCGAAGGCGCATAGCCTTGATTTAATGGCGAAGGCGCATAGCCTTGATTTAATGGCGAAGGCGCATAGCTTGAGTCCCACTTCAACTGTTGTTGAACTTTGTCAATTTTGATAGCGAAGGCGGATAACCTAAGTCTTGGTTCAACTGTAGTTGAACTTATTGGCGAAGGCGCATAGCCTGGATTTAATGGCGAAGGTGCATAGACTGAGTCCCAGTTCAACTATTGTTGAACTTTGTCGATTTTGTTGGCGAAGGCGCATAGCCTGAGTCTTGATTCAACCGTAGTTGAACTTATTGGCGAAGGCGCATAGCCTGAGTCCCAATTCAACTGTTGTTGAACTTTGTCAATTTTGATGGCGAAGGCGCATAACCTAAGTCTTGCTTCAACCGTAGTTGAACTTATTGGCGAAGGCGCATAGCCTTGATTTAATGGCGAAGGCGCATAGCTTGAGTCCCAGTTCAACTGTTGTTGAACTTTGTCAATTTTGATGGCGAAGGCGCATAGCCTGAGTCTTGGTTCAACCGTAGTTGAACTTATTGGCGAAGGCGCATAGCCTTGATTTAATGGCGAAGGCGCATAGCATGAGTCCCAGTTCAACTGTTGTTGAACTTTGTCGATTTTTATGGCGAAGGCGCATAGCCTGAGTCTTGGTCCAACCGTAGTTGAACTTATTGGCGAAGGCGCATAGCCTTGATTTAATGGCGAAGGCGCATAGCATGAGTCCCAGTTCAACTGTTGTTAAACTTTGTCAATTTTGATGGCGAAGGCGCATAGCGTGTGTCTTGGTTCAACCGTAGTTGAATTTATTGGCAAAGTCACATAGCCTGACTTCCACGTTGTGGGTATTGAGTGCTGAGGCTCGGTTTTGATTCGAGACCTTGAGCATCTTTTACATTGTCTTCCTGATCGGGGTATGTAGGCTGTCTTGAGGCGATCCGTGCCCGTGTTTGATATGCGGGAGATGCCTGTCAGAGATCCTCCCTTAGGAGGGTTCTTCTTCTTGTTTGCACTATCCGATCAGAGAGAGAGGATTTGGATCTTGATTTGAGATCCTCGAGTTCCCCTTGTCCGATATGCCGCTTTGGCTTGTTTGAGCTGGGTTTTTTTTTTTGGCGTTTCTTTCCTTTTGGTCCAGGGAAGAACTACGCGATTTTGCTAGGAAATCCCCACAGACGGTGGCGAATTATTTGCTCAAAAGTTATCATATACTTTATGAGTGTAAAACAATATAAATAAATTACGGGACAATCATAGCAAACTGTACTAATCCATTGGACCAAACGAAAGAAATGATAATCGGTACTCAGAATTAGGAGGAGAGACAAAAGTTTTTATTGATGATATTGGTTTGGTCTGCCTCTCGATGAAGAGGTTCAGAGCATTACAATGGTCTTTTCCTTTTCCACAATATGGGTCTCTTTTTTCCTCTCTCTCTCTGATCAAATACTGAAGAAGAAGGAGTCCCCCCTTTCTAGGGTTTCCTCTCTTGGTATTTATAGCTGTGAGCTTCGTGAGCTGGCAATAGGTAGCCGTGACCACGTTGGGGTTGCGCCTTCATGATGGCGGGTGAGCCGTGGCCTTGTTGATCGAATCGGTAAGGATTAAGTAGCGTTAATTCTGAGTGGTCGTACCACTTGTTAATCGTGAATCAACTTAAAACGGAATTAACTTCGTTAATTATTGTGGGATCGGATTCTGACACTTACAAAACCAATAAAATTTAAATTTATATACTCGCTGTTCTATTTTTGCTAGTCCATAAAAACGCCGATAACGCAAAATCAAAATAGACTGTCATCCATAATTCTAGGGACAGCTTTATAACTACAAATCTACAATGTATAATTAGTAAAAAATAGTATGGTAAAAAAAAATGATTCATCTAACTCCTTTCTACCATAATATTTCTCTAATAGAAAATACAGCAAATTCTAGTCCACTTACGACTATTGACTTGCCGGCTAATAGGGAAATTCTCCTTCGATATTGTTCGAAGACTTGAACGCACAGCACAAACAGTAGTACGGACATAGATGAAATGACCCTTTTTCGTATTGTTCATACTACTATGAAAAATCTCTTATAAATCATTGGCGTACATGCTTTCTGGTCTATCAGGAGTTGGTATGCTGTCAAACATACTTTGGAACAGGGGTGTTCATAGTTCGGTTTGGATCGGTTTTTTCCTTAAAAGAAATCAAACCAAGTAAGTCAGTTTTTTAAATATTAGAACCAAATCAAACCAATTAATTCGATTTTTCTCGATTCGGTTTATGTCGGTTTTTCGGTTTTTTCGGTTATTTATCGGGTTTTTTCTTGAATATAAGATATACACTACCAAATACATATTCCCGCGGCCACATTTTCAATGTAACACTATAAAATCAATTGCCCTTTGAGAAATCTATTATTTACCAAGATATATTGATGATAATTGAATCAAATAATGATGAATAATTTAATTAAAAATATTTAATTTTTAACACGAAATGGATTCTTACACTAAACAAAAGAAAACCACCAATCAAACTAGAATGTAAAGGTAAAGAACTATATTAAAAGTGCAAACTATTAACATTTATGTATGGGTCAGAATCCGGCCCCACGATAATTAACGGAGCTAATCTCGTCTTGAGCTAATTCATGATTGATAAGTGGTATGACCACTTATTAGTAACGTTATTTAACTCTTATTCGCTTCGATCAACGAGGGCATGGCCCATCCGCCCCCACGAGGGCGAAACCCCAATGTGATCATGACCACTTACTGCCAGCTCACGGAGCTCACAACTATAAATACCAAAAGAGTAAACCCTAGAGGGGGGCTTCTTCTCCACCACTATTCACCAGAGAGAGAGAGAGAGGAGACAAAAAGATACCCATATTATGGGAAAGTGAAACACCATTGTAAGGCTCTGAACCTCTTCATGGAGAGGCAGGCCAAACCAATATTATCAATAAAAGTTTTTAATGTTTCTCCTCCTAATTCTGAGTACTTATTATCGTTTCTTTCATTTGGTCCAATGGATTATTACGTTAGCTATGATTTTCCCGTGATTAATTTACATTGTTTTACACTCATAAAGTATGCGATAACTTTTGAGCAAACAATTTGGCGCCGTTTGTGGGGAATTCCTAGCAAAATCGCGTAGTTCTTCCCTGGACCACAAGGAAAGAAACGCCGAAAAAGGAGAAAAACATCCCAACTCAAACAAGCCAAAGCGGCATATCGGACAAGGGGAACTTGAAGATCTCAAGTCAAGATCCAAGTCCTCTCTCTCTCTGATCTCGGATAGTGCAAACAACAAGAAGAAGCCCCTCCTAAGAGAGGATCTTTGTAAGGCATCTCCCATATCCCTGATACGGGCTCCGACCGGGAACCGGCACGGAGATATCTCAAGCCGAAAGTCGCCTCAAGATAGCCTACATACCTTGATCGGGAAGACAACGTATAAGATGCTCAAGGTCTCGAATCAAAAACAAGCTTCAGCACTCAATACCCATAACATGGGACTCAGGCTATGTGCGTTCGCCAACAAGTTCAACTATGGTTGAACCAACACTCAGGCTATGTGCCTTCGCCAACAAGTTCAACTATAGTTGAACCAACATTCAGGCTATGCGCCTTCGCCATCAAAATTGACAAAAGCTCAACAACAATTGAACTGGGACTCAGGCTATGTGCCTTCGCCAACAAGTTCAACTATGGTTGAACCAAGACTCAGGCTATGCGCCTTCGCCATCAAAATTGACAAAGTTCAACAACAATTGAACTGGGGCTCAGGCTATATGCCTTCGCCAACAAGTTCAACTATGGTTGAACCAAGACTCAGGCTATGCGCCTTCGCCATCAAAATTGACAAAGTTCAACAACAGTTGAACTGGGACTCAGGCTATGCGCCTTCGCTATTAAATCAAGGCTATGCGCCTTCGCCAATAAGTTCAACTACGGTTGAACCAAGACTCAGGTTATGTGCCTTCGCCAACAAGTTCAACTATGGTTGAATCAAGGCTAAGGTTATGCGCCTTCGCCATCAAAATTGACAAAGTTCAACAACAGTTGAACTGGGACTCAGGCTATGTGCCTTCGCCAACAAGTTCAACTATGGTTGAACCAAGATTCATGCTATGCGCCTTCGCCATCAAAACTGACAAAGTTCAACAACAGTTGAACCGGGACTCAGGCTATGTGCCTTCGCCAACAAGTTCAACTATGGTTGAACCAAGGCTCAGGTTATGCGCCTTCGCCATCAAAATTGACAAAGTTCAACAACAGTTGAACTGGGACTCAGGCTATGTGCCTTCGCTAACAAGTTCAACTATGATTGAACCAAGATTCAGGCTTTGCGCCTTCGCCATCAAAATTAACAAAGTTCAACAACGGTTGAACTGGGATTCAGGCTATGTGCCCTCGCCAACGAGTTCAACTACGTTTGAAACAAGACTCCGGCTACGCACCTTCGCCATCAAATCCAACGAGTTCGACCTCGCTCGAACCATAAGGCTAGATGCCTTCGTCCTCAAATCTAACAAGTTCAACCGCAGTTGAACCAGGACTCGGACCAAGCTCTTTCACCATTGAACTCAGCAAAACCCAACCTCCAACGAATCAAGGCGCGGGTTAGGCACCCTCGCCACTCAAGTAAGTACACCTTACTCGAACTAAGATTAGGGACACGTAAATTTCGACCCCGGTCAAACTTGAAGGACGCGTTTTTTATCATCACGGCCAGTAGTTCGACCGCGCCCGAACTGAGACTATGGCTAAGCGCCGCTATCGCCAAGCAACGGCTCTGACTCGCTCACCCTGAGTCGAAGAAGAAAGTAGTCAACAATAAAAAATTAACATGCCTACCAGAGTCAAACTCAAAGGCAAATCACCCCTTCAAATGCATGCAAAGAAAAATCCAAGGGGGAAAAAGGGGAGGTACAAAACAAATACAAGGCAAATAACGGAAAGGAGATTTCATTTATCTACAAAGTTAATTGCGGGTCATCCTCGCTTACACCTGGCCAAGGCCGGTCAATACAAGGAAAAAGAAGAAGAAGAAAAACAAGAAACACCTAAACGCCAAACGGCGAACAAGACAAGAAAAATGCATAACACCTTTTTAATCGGCACCATCCGCGCCACCATCCGCGCCATCGTCAGCCTCTGGCGTTTTCGCATCAAAACCACAGTCGGTACGGGCCTCACTAGCCTTTTGATGCGCTCCCTTGAAAGCAGCTTCGGCCACGATGCCGGCCTCCCACAAATTCTTATATACATCACGTTGGGCCTCAGCAAAGACTCAAAGTTCGCGAGCCTGGCTGGAAGAAGCGGCCTGCTCCCATAGGCGCTGATTCTTTTCTTCTAAGGCTGTAATCCGGTCCGCCATAACTTGGGCGTCCTGCTCAAAGATACCGATCCGCTCCTCGAGACTCGCTTCTCTAAAGGCCGCAACAACCCTCTCCAATGCCAGCTGGGACTCGTGCACGCGGATAGCTTCCTTCAACTCCCCAGCCTTAGACGAGGCATCCCTCACCTGAAGCTTCAAAACTGCAACTTCACCCTCCAACGCAGTCACTTTCCCGCTCCATACCGCTGTGGCTTCCGCCGCCTTAACCTGGCCCTGGCGCTCACACTCAGCTGCAGCCCTCTTCCCTGCCTCGAGCTCCTCGTCCTTCCAACGGAGCTGCTCCTCGAGAGCACTTGTTCTGCCAAGTGCTTGCTGCATCTGAAGCTCCCACATCGCCAGTTCCTCGACCAAGGCCTGGCTACGGGGATCATTCCTCAAACGCACGCGCATCTCTCGGCACCGAGGTAGGGGAGATATTTCTCCAATGCCCGCAAAAATATCCCCGAGCGGACATTGGCTCGACGAATGCTCTCCACCTCCAACAAATAAGACTGCAAAGCAAAGGCAACGATTAGGATAAAAAACAAACTAAAGCAAAGAAGAAGCGAGCCGGCGTCATATTACATACCCTCAAGCCCATTACGGCCACCTCATTCATCAGCCCGATATCCGTGACGTCCCTCAACGATGCATTCTCGGCCTCCGAGCATAGCATCTCAACCTGCGGCACCAAACTCTCCCCTTGGAGCAATAAGTTTAACTCCGTGGGAACCTCGATAAAGCGAGTCCTCCCCTCTGCGTGCACCGCTGAATTGGTGAAGCCTTCCCGGAACATATGGACGTCATCGGGGTCCAAATCAGATTCGGACTCATACTCATCTCCTACATCATCCCTTCCTCCTTCCATCACTGGCGAAGTAGAATCATCCACCGCAACCACCGAAGGAGCACTTGACTCGCCAACCTTAGCAGTCGCTGAGGAACTACCTCCCGTCTCAACGACTGGAACCACCAACTGAGTCGCCGAAGGGACGGTGTCATCATGACATAAGCCAATAGGGGCAACCCCCATTGTTTGCCCACCCTCAAGGGCGGGAACCGCAGCCGCACTCTCCTCCGCATCCGCCGGGAGAGTCCAAATTAATCACCACAAGAAGAGCCCGCGTGAACACGACCCTATGCCTTATCAATGGCCTCTCCTCCTCCCCATCTGATGGCGAGTCCTCTCTAGGGCGCTCCACCCCTGATGTCCCCTCGTCCCGCTTTGCGGCCCGTGCTGGAGAGGGTGCCGCTGAAGATTCAACTGACGCTGTCCTCGGTACTGGGCGCGGCACCGGCGCTGCAGTAAGCCGAGCAATCGCACCTAGCCGGCGAAAGGCCAATTGAGGGGCCCTGACACGACGTGCCCTCTTTGATCACAGAAAAGCAAAGTTGATGAATAAAATTGAATCAAAGCGGAACAGAAGAAAAAATCAACTTTTCACCTGTAACAGGCCTACGGCCATGCCTCTCCCAGAAAGACGCCCATGTGCGTATCCCCTTCGTATGGGGGAGCACGGCCTCAACCCACTCGCGTATCCCAGCTAACGGAGCCGGCGGCGATTTTTCGGCTACAAAATTGACACAAGTTAACACTCACGAGCACAAGACGTAAGGAAGGGTATAAAAGAGAATCCGACGATTAAGGAACTTACATGCATGATTCCAAGCGCACGCCACTAAATGATCAGTCCTAATGTAAAAGAAATGCTCAAAAGGTCGAGGGTCGACCTCATTGTCCAGTGTCGCAGTCAGGCCCCTCGACCCACGAGGGAACGCTTGAATCATGATACCACGAACTCTCTGGGGAGCGTAGAGGCTAAGCACATACTGCAGCGTGACCACCCTACCGGCCAGTTCTACATATTTGATAAACATTGCTAGTAATTTGTAGAGAGAGGGAGTGAGCTAACTCGGGCATACCCCGTAATAACGACAGAAATCCACCACCAACATTGGGAGTGGGATCTTAAACCCCAACTTGAAGGGATAGGCATAAAAAATGCAGTATCCCCTGCGGTCAGTGTGGACCCTCTCCTCGCTTCTAGCAAGAATGATGTCGGCATGGCTGGGGATAACCCCCTGTTCCCGTAGTCGGGCCATCCCAATTTCCCCCATTAACGGGGCTT
Source organism: Nicotiana glauca (assembly GCA_026770625.1). Classification (NCBI taxonomy): domain Eukaryota; kingdom Viridiplantae; phylum Streptophyta; class Magnoliopsida; order Solanales; family Solanaceae; genus Nicotiana; species Nicotiana glauca. The sequence goes on from MU722711.1 coordinate 11,912, forward strand.
CATCCATCGGATCCTCCCCACCATCGACAGTGAAGTCAATCATCAGGTCTCCGGGCCGAGATACTATCTCGTCGACTGATGGAATTTCATCGGTCTTCGCATGTTCTGCACCCCCCATTGCCGGAGATGGCCCTTCAACTACCGGAGAGTTGACCGAAAAATCTATCGGAAGAACATCTTGGGAAGAACTGCCTGCCATTGTTGATTTACTAAAGAGAAATGAATAAAGTTTGGCGGATAAGACGACAGTTATAACGATCAAAGAAAAAAGATGAAGGTGAGTTAGCAGGAAGAAAAAGCTTCTTCAGAATCACTCTTAGATGAACAATGAAAATATGAGAAGTGAATGCCTCAGCCCATCTTTATAGGCAACATAAATGGCTTTCGCGAAACCCAATAGCCATCATTAACTACATGACCAACCGTAAACCGGTTCGGTTCTACAGAAACGTGCGTCATTATGACAAGCTTCATGAAGCGACTTCTCAGTCACCCACCAGAGTCTCGCCGTCGAAATGATTGTAAAGACCTATGAACGCAGAAGAGATGTTCCGTGCGCCTTCAAAACTTTGGACGTCGCCAAATACGTACCAAGCGTACCCTTATTCCCCTAGGTCGCACCACATACGGCCCGTCCGCCGTAGTCGATGGTTATGCTCCCAAACAAATATAAGGATCAAAGCACAACGAAGCTCGATCTCACTCGAATTAAGTTAAAAGGTCAAGCGCCTTCGCCAAGAAGGAGCATTCAAGCTTGATCGAACAACGACTTGATAACACGATAACAAAACACTAACATTCTACAAGGCTTAGGCCATCGCCAAAGAGAATTCGGCCTCGACCGAAGCAACAGTCGACCTCTCTATCCGAGTTTCTCAAACCACAGTCGATGAAGTCCGCTCATCGAGCTCGGCCAAAGCACGATCTCAATAAGCGGAGGGACTAACTGTATGGGACAGAATCCGGTCCCACGATAATTAACGGAGCTAATCTCGTCTTGAGCTAATTCATGATTGATAAGTGGTATGACCACTTATTAGTAACGTTATTTAACTCTTATTCGCTTCGATCAACGAGGGAACGGCCCATCCGCCCCTATGAGGACGAAACCCCAACATGGTCATGGCCATTTACTGCCAGCTCACGGAGCTTACAACTATAAATACCAAAAGAGTAAACCCTAGAGGGGGCTTCTTCTTTGCCACTATTCACTAGAGAGAGAGAAGACAAAAAAATACCCATATTACGGAAAGTGAAACATCATTGTAAGGCTCTGAACCTCTTCATGGAGAGGCAGACCAAACCAATATTATCAATAAAAGCTTTTAATGTTTCTCCTCCTAATTCTGAGTACTTATTATTGTTCCTTTCATTTGGTCCAATGGATTATTACGGTTAGCTATGATTTTCCCTTGATTCATTTACATTGTTTTACACTCATAAAGTATGCGATAACTTTTGAGCAAATAATTTACCATAATTTTTCTGAAACTTTGTATAAGAATATGTATATATAGGTGCAATAATAAATTTAAAATAGCAACTCCTGTGGTCGGTTTGGTTCAATTTTTTTTCTGATTAAAACCAAAACCAAAACCAAACCAAACCAAACCAAAAAATATCGATTTTTTTGGTCGGTTTGGTTTGGTTTTCGGTTTAGTTCGATTTTTCGGATTTTTATGAACAACCCTACTTTGGAATATTGAGTTTTAATTTAAAATAAAGACTATGAAGTATTTACGAATGGGAGCCTTGGCGTAACTGGTAAAGTTGCTACCATGTGACCAGGAAGTCACGCATTCAAGCCGTGGAAACAGCATCTTGCAAAAATGTAAGGTAAGACTGCGTACAATAGACCCTTGTGGTCTGACCCTTCCATGAATTTCGCGCATAGCGGGAACTTAGTGCACCAGATTGCCTTTTTACTATGTAATATATAGTATATACACATACCAATTTCTATATTTACCGTCTCCTCCTTTTTTATTATTTCCCTTTTCTGCAATTTCTTGGTTTTCCTTTGAGAGCTACCACTACTAGAAATTCAGCAAAACCAACCAAAAAAAACCGACCAACTTTGGACGATAAAAAAATAGGCCAAAAACCAACCAAAGTTGGTCGGTTTTCCAAAATATTTTAATTTTTAATTTTTTTTTCGATAACGACCAACTTTGATCGATTTTCTTTGGCACAAAAATGCCAAAAACTATATTTGAGTTCCGCAAAAATTATTTTTAAGAAACGATTGGTTTTTGCAATTAAAATAAATAAAAAAAATTAAAAAAAAAATTAACCAACTTTGCTCGGTAAATTCGGCTGGTCATTTTAAAAAACCAACCAACTTTAATCGGTAATTTTATTTTTTAATAAAATCGACCAACTTTGGTCGGTTATTTTCGAGAGGTTAATACCCTCTAGCGAGTTAAAATTCACACCAGTGGACTAAAAAACTTACAGCAGAGGCTTCAGTTCAGTATGGTTGCAGAATAGCCCTCTTAAAAGGAAGAAGAATAGATCGTGCAGTTGAGCTCCCAGCCTCCGACGAAATTGCTTTCAATCTTATAATAGAACAATTACACCAGCTATCTTGTAAGATATGTTTGGTCAAGTCGGTGAGTCATTAGTTCATACTATGCAACCAAGAAGTACCACTTTGTCATTGTCATACAACTACCTCCTTTATTTCTTCTCATACCCAGGTTTAACAGCCATTGCATCTGGGACCAAAATCAATGCGGTTCTCTGTGTATTAGGATAAATTAACTCAGCATGAATTTTAAAGAACAAATTCCTGACTTTTTCAAAGCACAATCTTCGAATCACTGAAAAACAATAATAAGAAGGACCCCTAAATATTATCTAAGATTATGGACTTCCCAACAATTTTAGACAATGACTTCCTTTGACGTCAATAAGGCAAAGTCATATAATGTATAACCATAAAAACCAAACTAAACACAAAAGCACGGAGAGTAATCACAGAGAGAGACATGCAGTGAATACTTGCTCATGTACTGAGTATTTGCAAAAAAATAAAAGATTCAAGTGATCTCAGCAAATATCCTCAAAAAGCGGATATGCTAATTAAGTACAATAACAAAAAAAACATACAGCTAAACCAAGACTGCTAGGCAGAAGGCTTTAATTGCTGCCACCAAAAGGCTGTTTATCACCTTTGCAAAAAGGAAAACCTGCACAATGCATTAGAGTTGGAAATTTTTAACTCATTAACATTTGAGATGAAAATATAAAACTGCAAAAAATGGAACTTGATATCTAAAAATAGCAACAAGGACCATAGAAGACGAAGGGAAAATAGAGTTCTTGGTCCATACTTTGGATTCACAAACTTTGGAAGTAGTTATAACATAGTATATTATACTTTAGAAGTTGATGATTTGTCAAATTTGTGGGAGTTTGTTACTGAAGGACTAAAACAAACATTTAAAGGAGTTGAAGGTTAAATGTGCATAGTTGGGTATCACAAGGACCAAAATCAACCTTTACCAATTACAGAGGGGCGAAAATGCAATTTCACCAGAAAAAATTCTAGAGTTCAAACCTTCATAACACACACATGAATTGCATATGATCATCATAGAAGAGAAGAAAAGGCATGTTTTGTAACAGAAATTAGGAAACTATGTTTTTAGGTATATGCAAGGAATCCTTCACTAGGTATATAAGAACTCGGTGGACTTATCCAACTCTCACAAATTGAAATATATTAGAGTTGGACCTGGGTGATGTTACATGTCATATACTCAACATATAAGATGCCACGAGAAGTAGTCTTTCAATAAGAAAGAACTAAAAGAAGCAGTAAGGGCCAGAAGTTTAGGTAACGGGAAAGTGCTATCAACTTCTTTGAAGCAGATGCATGGCATCTTAGCCAGTTAGACGATTGCCTGCAAAGCATTCTTTTTCTCAGCAAATTACCAATAAGGCCAGGTAGAGCACACTTTATATCAAACGTAAACAAATGGGCAAAAAGGAAAAGAGTACCCTCCCCCCCCC
>MU722711.1:28833-44563 GCA_026770625.1 Nicotiana glauca
TGAGATGACTACCTTGTTCCTATAGTCCTCTACTCACTAATTTTGAATGCATGACACTCCTCTTTGTTTTAAAATCCAGCCTCACATGCTTAGTGTTTGTGCATTCTTTATAGGTTAAATTTCTTTCTCGAAATAACCTGTGATTGTGGACTGATTTCAAATTTCTTTGTGTAATTGTGATTGCACTCTTGAATTGATTATTTCCTTTATTGTTTTGATTTCCCTTGTCTCTTGGACTTGTTTGAAATATTTTCCTTCCGACCCTGCTTTTTACTCAAGTTGATTGATTCACTTACCTTGGTAATATTGATATTGGATTCTTATAGACATTTCCTTGATTAGAGTCTGATGAACCTAGACACTATTACCTTCTACGCACCTGTACTATGCTTGAAATACTTCCTTATTAGTCATATTCAGCCTATGTGATTTCTTTCCTTATTTAGCACTTGCATGTTGCCGTTTGGTTTTAATTCCTTAATTAAAGGAAGTCTTTGATACTGATTTGATTGACGCTTGTTCCCCTAATTACTGCTAAACTGCATTCCTTGCCTTATTTTTGCATGTTTCTCACACTATATACACTCTCTTCCCTTCTCTTTGAACACACACGAACCCAGAACACCATTTGAGTTCACAATTCACTTATACTCTCCCTCTTTTTGATACTTGCATTGTTGTGGACTGTTTGCTTTCTTATGCATTCATTGCCTCTATACTGGTATGTCTTAATTGGTTTACATGCTTCAACAACAATGTGTTTAATTCTGCCCATTTTTTCCCCATTTTCTTTACAGTTCAGTATTTAAATAATGTGTATAATTGTTTGTTTGTTATGAATTTGATACCTTATGAATTCCCTCACCCCTTACCCCTTTGTATGTGAGTATGGTTCAAGGCATACCAGCGCTATAATATTGCTATCTATTACTTTGAACTGGGTTCTTTGAACCCCTAACTCAATCAATTCCCACTTCCCTTTCCCCTTTTATGTGCTTGAGCTTTGGACTTGGGTCTGATAGTGTCCTAATCATTATTCAGACCTTGGCCTGACCTTCAAAAGGTATGCTCCTAACTTGTTCAACAAAACAAGTGGTCAGGGGTGTGCCAGCCTACCTTATGGCTAGGTATGGCCACCACCTGTCATGGCTCCCTAATTCCCTTTCACTTTGCACCTATTCCTAGCTATAAGGTATGCCCCTCTCTTGCAAGCCATGCTTTGGGACCCCCTGAGCTCTCTCTGAACTTGGATGCCTGAGAGCTGGCTTTTACACACTGCACTGTTCCTAATTCTAATGGTATCTGGGGTGTAAACAATGCCGGGGATCCCTGAGATTCCTTGGAACTTTGAAACACCCTGGATAATGAGAAGACTTTGGAAATCTGGATCCCGGAGTTGGTTAAACACATGTTATTGGATATTAAGATTGAATTAGTCTCCTCGGATCTACCTGCTGGCTTTTAATGTATTTTTTTGTATTCTTTTCCTTTTGGCATTGTAATAATTTGTATAAAACTAGGGGAATATAGTAAAAGGGTGTGGGAGGGGTTTTACTTTCTTGCATCAATAAGGGTAGATATCATGCATTAGGACTCTCTTTTTTCTAGAAATCCTGCCTATAGGGGTGTTTAACATCTTTGATTCAATCACATAGATACCATGCCTATAGGGTTTAACGTTTAATTATGCAGCAAGTCACCTAGAAATCCGGCCTATATGGTTTAATGTATAACTATAGTGCAAATCACATAGAAAGCATGCATATAGGATTTAAAGCTCATATTCTGTAACTAACGCATGTAGAGATCCTGCCTATAGGAATTCTAAGCTTTTCTAAAAATTCATGTATAGATATCATATCTATAAGGAATGCATATTCATTAGGAAAACTGTAGGATTAATTAAAAACAGTCATCTCTTCATAAATTCTTTAACAGGTTCTGAAAAATCAAATGTAGATATCATGCCTATAGGATTTCACATCAAATTCGTTTGATAATAATATGTTAACTGGTCCTTAACGCCTTAATTCAGTAACGATTTCAAAAGCCTTAATCTTTTTGATAAAACGCTTTCGAATCAGTGTACATTTGTCCTAAAAGTTGAGTTCTTCAAATCTGCGTCTTTTCTGAAACTGTTTCTTTTCTAATATTCTGCCTAAGCGTTTTCCAACTAAATTCTAGTCTTCCCGAACTCGTCGTTTAAAACAGTTTTGCAGCTTACTCTTTTCCTCAGATAGTTCTGTCTTTTCTCCGAAATTTTTTACAATTATTTCTATATTTTATAACCGGACAGTCCGCTGATTTTCTTTAAAACTTATTTCTAAGCTAAGTCTGCAGTCTGTTCTTTCTTTCAAAAACTCTTCTGCATTAGCCTATCTTCTGAAATCAGTACTTTTCTAAATAACTCGCGTTGAATACCTTAATACCTGACAACTGTATCCGAGTTGCCTAATGCAGACTTTCTGCCAAAAACACATGCGTTGAACCAGTCCGTTCGCTGCTTAAATTTAATCTAAGACCAAACCAGTATTTGTTAAGGCATGATAAACTAAATGATTGTTTGATTTCTGGGGTTGACTTGAGCCTTGTATGATCGTTTGTTCTCCCCTCTTACTTGCTACTTGTTTTGAATGTCGAGTAGAATTTTATCCTATAAGCTCCATAAAGGCCTCCATCCCTTTCTTTCCCTTTTAGGATAAGAAGCCCTAATACCCCCGTGACTGATAGGATTGGGACGGGTAGTAGCATGCGGTAAGTAAACGATACTGTTCCGCGCTTTAATACCTTAACGGGGTGGGAAGGGTAGACATGGAGATGATGATTACACGATAACACTATGCGTACAATCAGGTACCGGTGTTGTGCGAATGATCCATGTAATGTATAAACCTAGGACCCCCTCCCCGTTTATTAGTTTGTTATTTTCAGATTTTTCAAAAGTTGCCCAAAACCTTTTTCAAACATTTGTTTCTGTTTATTTCCCTAAGTTATTTGCATCATTATTTGATCTCTCCGCTCATTGCGTATCTCTTCTTAAATTGCAAAACTGTTATCTTCTAAATTTCAGCATCTTTAATTTTTTTTATTTGTAACAGTTTTTCTCGTATTTGCAATGCTTGCTTGATTACCTATTTGCTTGCATTTAAAGTCACAATTATAGCATGGCCAGGAACCATACTAGTGGATCTTGAGGGGTGCCTAACACCTTCCCCTCGGGATAATTTCAAGCCCTTACCCAACTCTGATTTTCATCTTTAATTCTTCTTAAAGTGTCCTAATGCACTATAATTATTAGGTGGCAACTCTCCAAAATCCAAAACCCAACTCCCAAACGGGAATAGAGTTGTCTTTTCAAATGTCGCATACCCGATTCCGCGAGGAAAAAGGGGGGCGTCGACAGCATGGCGACTCTGCTGAGGATTTCTTTAGGCTTTTTACCATTACATGTTATTTTGTGACTTAATTATTTCTTTAATTACCTTTGTTTCTTGCCTTTTAATTATTTCATCATGAAAAACTAACTTGGCTCTTCATGTCTTTCCTTTCATTTAACTGCTTTCCTTACTGCTTTATTATTTCGATGCCATTGTAATTTCGAACATTTATTGTAATCATTTATTTTATGTACGTAAAAATACATGTCAATCTGTTTCATTCTTGTAAATTGCATCTTCAACATCATATTCCACTCATGCCAAAACAAATCCTATAGCACGCTTATAATGAGTGGTTGCGCTCTTCCGATATTATCACCCCCTAAATTTGGCAAAGGCGTATTTGCGGTAAAACCAGTCGATCAACGGTGTAGTCGACGGTTCTGTGCCTTTCCCTCTTGAGTTGTCCACTCAAGGGTACCAGTATAGCACTTCAAAATAGAAACCTTACTCTATTAAACTGTACATGCATCATGGTCAAAACTAGCCGAGTCAGTTATGTTGTCCACATAATGACTCATTAAGATAACCTTGTCCAAAGTCCACCGGGTTTCCTTGAAACCCAAACGGACGCCTTCACGTTCTGTGCATTATTTGGAGAACTTAAGTGCTTTGCTGTGCTAATTATTGATTTAAATAGTCGAGTCTGTAGGGGATGAGGTCCTAACACTCTATTTTGCAGAAAATGAGGCACGAAATCCCCAGATTTGGCATGGCAACCAATATTCATCCAAGGCTGCTGAATTGGTGGAATGACCTCCACTCAAGTGATCAAACACTCGTCCGCAAGTATCTAGGGAATCTGTCTTCTCTCCTAGATATTTAGCCCAACAACAGAATCGTAGAGGCTGCAACGTTGTTCTGGGATAGTGACAAATCTGTGTTCTGCTTTGGTGATCTAGAAATGACTCCTTTACTTGAAGAGATAGGGGGTCTAGCTGGGATTCCTTGGAGAATCCGGGTTTGCTCATACTAGAAAATCACAAAGGAAGGGTTTTCTTAAGATGATGGGATTGAAGAAAAACCCAGACTTAACCTGTTTGAAAGACTCCTACATCCTGTTTGACTATCTATATGAGAGGTACGACTATAGCAAGTCATACCACACCTATTCAGAAGAATTTGCTATCACCTCATTGGGGCACGTCCATAGAAGGGTTTTTGTCTTCATGTTTTGCTTTTTGGGGATGATCGTGTTCCCTATGAAGAAGGCTAGGATCCACACCAGACTAGCCATGATAAGCAAAACTCTGATGGAAGGGATTAGTAGGCAGACTTTCAGCATAGCGCCCATGATCGTCGCCGAGATATACCGCGCCTTGGACAAATGTCAACAACAAGATAGTCATTTTGAGGGTTGCAACTTATTGCTTCAGCTTTGGCTCATGGAACACCTCCAGAAAGGAGAATACCGACAGGAGATCCTACGCAGAGATTGGGATGATCATATCGCCTTCCACCAGCCGAGGCGTATGAATTATATGCCAAAGATGTTCGCTCAGCTAGAGGACGCCAGAGGGCGGGTAGAATAGTTCGAAAACCTGAAAGAAGACCCGGTGCAATGGATGTTTGAGTGGTTCCCTACGGATGAATTCATTGTCCGATCCTAAGATGCACCATTTCTCATACTGATTGGTTTGAGAGGGACTTATACTTACGTTCCTCTCCGAGCCATGAGGCAAGCTGGAAGAAGACAAATCACCTCAGGGCTGATTTCCAGGATGATGATAGCCCTTACAGGTGCCAAGCTCAGCATTTGTGGCATTGCAAAATCGTTTTGGGGAAAGAATCCATCGAGCCAGAAAGGTACCACGCCGGCTGTGTACTATATTATTCGGGTTGGTTAGAACACAATAACATGGGTCACCGAGATTTGTTCGAGGTCACAGAATTATTGACGAGCATGCTGAGTATAATCAACTGCGCAAGAGAATTCGAGAGTGTGAATGTGAGCATCGGGAAATACAAGAAGCCCATCAGAAATTGATCGAAGAGTGGAAAGAAATGGCTGTCAGCGCCAACAATCGGTTAGGGTATTTGGAGCAGGGTCTAGTAGAGCTGGAAGGAAAGTTCATCAAGAGGATCGAAGATTGCCAAAACGCTGAAGGAAATGCAGGCGGACATCTGGCCCGAGCTTACTTGGTGCTAGGACTACGCGAGGTTGTGAATCTGTTTGAGGGAGACAAGATTGCCAAATCTGGGGAAGGTCCTTCTGGGACCAAATAGTTAGGAACCCTTTATTTTGCTTTAATGATGTAACAAGGACAATGGCCACCAGTGACATTTACTTTATGTCATTTAGAGTCGTTTGGATTCGTCTTATTTCTATCAATAAAATGAAGCATTTAGCATTATAAGCTCTCCAAAATTGTTTGTTGCTAGGCCTACCTCGGGCACAATGAGACACCAAAATTAGGATGCGATTTATATTCTCGCACAATGTGTTTAAATACTGCAATACTTTTTCCTCAGAACCCACACTAACTTGTTACCTTTTTTGTTTTTCTTTTATTTTTATTCCCCCCACCAAAGGTTAGTTCGTGCATTCTGGAACCATCGGCATATTCTACAAGATCCAAGGGCCCTCCACCTCCTCCTCCTCCGAGTCCTGTCCGGAACAAGAATAAAAGAAAAATGGAAAACCCAAGTGCTAGAAAGGAGATTGAAAGGGAGGAAACTTCTCAGGGTACCCCAATTGCTAAGGGAACTGCTGCTCATCTTGAACAAAAATTGTTGAAATTCCAGGAAGAGCTGGACTAAGTTTCGAACTTGGCAAGCCTATCATTCTCTCTTGCTGCTCCTGATGTCAACACCCAGAATCCCGCACCTCCACAAAACACCCCGCATCCACAAATACAACCTACTCACGTCCGAACTAGTAACACATGCAACAACGCTCCATTACTCATCCACGAACCACTGAACACCACAAATGACCATCTCCATAACACTCCTATATTTGTGGAAACTGTACCTCACTACGCCCAACCAATCTCAAACACACCTGAGTCTGATGACAAGGACTCCCTCATCAACAACTTAGTAGCTGAGCTCGAGAAGTTAACCAGCCGAGTTCAGGGCGTGGAAGGTAACAAGGGCATTGAAGGATTGAATTACGAGGACTTGTGCATTCAACCAAATGTTGAACTTCCGGAGGGATACAAACCTCCCAAGTTCGAAATGTTTGATGGAACAGGAGATCCCAAAGTCCACCTAAGGACATATTATGATAAGCTAGTGGGGGTCGGAAGAGATGAGAAGATCCCTATGAAGCTCTTCATGAGAAGCTTAAAGGGAGATGCACTATCCTGGTACATCAGTCAAGACCCCAAGAAATGGACGAGTTGGGTAGGCATGGCATCGGACTTTATGGATAAATTTTGTTTCAATACAGAGAACGCACCGGATGTGTTCTACATACAGAATTTAAAGAAGAAGCCCACCAAAACATTCCGCGAGTATGCTACTCGTTGGAGGTCAGAAGCTGCAAAGGTCAGGCCAACCCTGGAAGAAGAGCAAATGAATAGGTTCTTTGTCCGGGCTCAGGATCCCCAATATTACGAAAGGTTGATGCTGATCAAGGGTCAAAAGTTCTCTGATATCATCAAACTCGGAGAAAGAATCGAAGAAGGCATCAAGAATGGTATGGTAACAAATCTTGAAGCATTGCAAGCCACCAATAAAGCTTTACAAACTAGTGGCACATCCAAGAAGAAAGATGTAAGTGTCGTAATGATTGCACAAAGAGCCAAATCACCTCCAAAATACCACACTTACCCATCACCTCCACTTACATATCAGCCTATCCCAAATTACCAAGCACCCGTACCCTCCTATCCACCTCCCGTTTACCAGTCCTCTCCACATCTTACATATCAACCCACCTTACCCAAATACTCTCAACCACACCTATTTACCAAGCTTATAACGCTCAACCCTCTCACTATCAATCACCACCCACCCGTTAAAATTTTCCAAGACCCAGACCAAATTTTGACGGTAAACCTCCCAGACAATACACAGCCATCGCAGAACCAATTGACCAGCTATATGAGAGACTCAAAGCTACTGTTTACGTCACTCCTATTCCAGCCAAAGCTCCAGAAAATCCCTCCCAGTGGGTCAACCCCAACAAGACCTATGCATATCACTCCGGCATGAAAGGACACACCCTTGACGAGTGCCGTTCATTGAAAGATAAGATTCAGACCCTGATCGATAATAAGGTCATTATAGCAAAGGAGCCCTCTCCTAATGTTCGTAACAACCCCCTTCCTGACCACAAAGGTAGAGACATTCATATGATCGAGATCGAGGATGATTGGGACCCCAAAGGGTCAATAGGTTTGATTGCTGAAGGGGATGAACCAAAAAAGCCGGTAGTTACCCTTAACCCAATTGTTGTACAGAATCAGCCCTCCACGAACGATGAAGTGAGTATGTCTATGCCTCTTGAATTTCAAGCACCTCCTTCTGCAAAGGCGTCCGGACCAATCGAAGTTGAATTTCGAGTTCCAAAGGAACCTACACCCTTTGAAGTTGCTGTGTTACCACCAAAGGTGCCTATTCCGGTGGCAATGACTGACATGACACCATTCCACTCAAATGTCATAACATGGGATTACACTGCCGAAGCTAGGAGGAAAGGAAAGACAAATACAGGAGAAACAATTGCCGCATAAGGAATGACTAGAACAGGGAGGGTCTACACCCCAGAGAACCTAGCTGAGTCCGGCAAGCAAGCCCCGGGACGTCCCATTGAGATAGGACCCGATGATCTTTGGAGGAAAATACAGGCTAAGGAGTACTCGTGCGCGGAATAGTTGAACAAAACACCGGCACAGATATCTATCCTAGCTCTTCTGTAAAGTTCAAACGTTCACACGAATGCCTTAATGAAGATACTGAGCGAAGCCCGTGCCCAGCAATATAACCAGGGGTGAGATGGCGAACATGGTAGGGCAAGTGTTGGAGAGCCACAAAATAACCTTCCATGAAGACGAATTACCGCCAGAAGGCTTAGGCCACAACAAGGCACTGCACATCACCTTGCAGTGCAAAGATTATTTCATCACCAGGGTTCTGATCAATGGGGGATCAAGCCTCAACATCTATCCGCTTGTAACTCTCAGAACTTTGGGGAAAGGCCTATACGAGATCAGAGACGGGGCTATCAATGTCAAAGCCTTCGATGGATCCCAGAGATCTATTATTGGAGAAATCAGCCTGTGCTTGCAAATGGAACCAACATGGTTCGACGTCGACTTCCAAGTGATAGACATCCCGACATCCTATAACTTGCTATTAGGACACCCCTGGATCCACGACGCGGGAGCCGTAGCATCGACCCTGCATCAGGCGGTAAAGTTTGAATGGAACCACCAAGAGGTGGATCATTCATGGTGATGGTAGTAGCCCTATATATAGTCGCCAGACCATCCCGATGATTGGAGGCAAAAGGAAATAGGCGGAGAGACATAACATCATATCGAAAGGGTCAACGCTGTAGACAAAGACAAGTGGTGGGACAACAAGATTGAAAGCATCCTGAATTAGTGTGGGTACAAGCCTGGAAAGGGGCTCGGTAAAAATCTTCAGGGGATCACTAATCCCATCACATTGAAGAAGCATGGCACTACCTTTGGCTTAGGGTATGATTATACTTGGAAAGAATTTCAGAACTGGTCGCCACCATGGCGCGACCCCTACTATCCATTGGAGTTTCCGATACCTAGCCTGGAGCAGACCTTCTAGCTAGCAGATACTATATATGGGTCCGAAGAGGACGAAACATTGGCAGCCATGAAGAATTTGTTCCTAGAAGATGATGATATGGACTGTTGTGTTCTTTTTTAGGGGGAGGGAGAGGAAGGCCCTTCCATACAAGCTGTGAATAGAGGAGACCGCCTCAGCAATTGGTCAATTAGGATCGTCAAGGCCCGAAAGGCTTCGGGGTAGCAAGGCTAAACAAAAGCACCATGCATCTCATTTTATTTTATTTTTACTAGTTGATTTTCTTTCCGCATTGTCTTTAATTTTGAAAAGAGCTCCGATGTTTCAAACAATTATGAATTTAATCAAAGCATTTCAGTTTAACATATATATCTTGCTTATTATTTTCTCTATCATTTACTCTATTTTATACAGCATTACTATTACCTATCTTGACGATGAACCAATGACTGTGACTTACAACGAAACAATGCAACAAAAGGGCATAGATTCAGAAGAAGATGAAATACCTGAAGAGGTCAGAGGTTGAGAATTTTGAGAATAAACCTAAGTCCAACCTGGAAGAAACTGAGGTCATTAATTTGGGAGATACAGAGAATGTCAAAGAAACTCGCATCAATGTTCACTTGTCGCCATCAGAGAAGGAAGAATATGCAAAAATTTTGAAAGAATATGAGGACATATTCGCCTGGTCGTACGATGATATGAATGGTCTCAGCACGGCCATCGTAGCTCATAAGTTGCCAACAGATCCAGCCTGTCCGCCGGTAAACCAGAAGCTCAGGAAATTCAAACCCGACGTGAGTTTGAAAATCAAAGAAGAGGTTACTAAGCAAGTCAAGGCTAAGGTTCTCAAAGTGGTCGAGTATCCAACATGGTTAGCCAACATCGTGCCAGTACCAAAGAAGGACGAAAAAGTTAGAATCTGTGTTGACTACCGGGATCTCAACCGGGCCAGTCCCAAGGATGACTTCCCCTTGCCAAACATACACATTCTTATCAACAACTGTGCCAAGAATAAGTTGCAATATTTTGTTGATTGTTTCGCTGGGCATCATTAGATATGGATAGATGAGGAAGATGCATAGAAAACGACTTTCATCACGCCATGGGGAATGTATTGCTACAAAATGATGCCATTTGGATTGAAGAATGCTGGCACCACGTACATGAGAGCCATGACTACGATTTTTCACGACATGATACACGAGGAGATCGAGGTATACGTGGACGATGTCATCGTCAAATCCAAGAAAGCCACTGATCATATGTTAAATCTGAGAAAGTTCTTCAACAGACTGAGAAGGTATAACCTGAAACTGAATCCCGTCAAGTGTGCATTCGGGGTTCCTGCCGGAAAACAACTGGGTTTCATCGTGAGTCGTTGAGGAATAGAATTGGACCCATCAAAGGTCAAAGCCATCCAAGAATTGCCACTGCCAAAAAACAAGAAGGACGTGATGAGTTTCCTGGGGAGACTCAACTATATCAGCCGGTTCATAGCCCGGTCCACAGTCATTTGTGAACCTATCTTTAAAATGCTAAAGAAGGATGATGCTACTAGATCGACCAATGATTGTTAGAAAGCCTTTGACAGAATCAATGAGTACTTGTCAACGCCACCAGTCTTGGTTCCGCCTGAGCCAGGGAGGACTCTCAAAATTTCGAAGTTGGTCTTCAGCCGCTCATCACCAAGGATGTCATCTCAATAAACTGGGGCAAAATTTGAGGAAGACACTCAAAATTCCGAAGTCGATCTTGCATTCGTTCAACGCAGCCATCAGGTGTGCCAGCCCAGTAAACTGGGGCAGAATTTTGAGGAGGGCCCTCAAAATTCCGGAGCTAGAGAGGTTGCAATGCTTTGAACCGCGTTGCAGTCGTTGGTTCATCTAAACAAAACTATTTTCTACTTACGTATATTTGTTAAATCATGCATAACTATGATAGCTGCTGTTTAGCAACGCTTCCCTAATGATACGTAACGTCGGAAGCCACGGAAGAGTGAACTAACCTTTCCTATTTACAAAACTCACAATTTTCTTTGGATGCAGGCACCCAAGTCACAAAGTTACCAAACGTGTTACGCAATCGCATCGAACCGTTGTGCCTATGCATATTTGCTATCTACACGTAATGGCCCAGCAGCCACAATATCACGATCAGCTATCAACTAAGAATTTTTTGTTCTTACTATTCGCTTTATCTTATTATATAAGGCTACCTTTCTACCTTCCGAGACTAAGCGTTGTCTCCATCTATATTTCCCCGCATTACATAAGGCTACCTTTCTACCTTTTGAGACTAAGCATTGTCTCCATCCTACATTATCTGCATAAGGCTACCTTTCTGCCTTCCGAGACTAAGCGTTATCTCCATCTGAATTTTCCCACATTGCATAACGCTACCTTTCTGCCTTTCGAGACTAAGCATTGTCTCCATCCTGTATTATCTACATATGGCTACCTTTCTGCCTTCCGAGACTAAGCGTTTTCTCCATATACATTTTCCTGCATTGCATAAGGCTACCTTTATGCCTTTCGAGACTAAGCGTTGTCTCCATCTGCATTTTCCTGCATTGCATAAGGCTACCTTTTGCCTTCCGAGACTAAGCGTTGTCTCCATCCGCATTTCCTGCATTGCATAAGGCTACATTTCTGCCTTCCGAGACTAAACGTTGTCTCCATCCGCATTTCTGGCATTGCATAAGGCTACCTTCTGCCTTCCGAGGTTAAGCTCTACCTCTACTTGCATGGCTGAAATATCGCCACCTTTACTTATGTCTTACAATCAGCTGAAATATCGCCTGTTTCATTTAAATTTTTTCTGTCGGCTGAAATATCGCCATTTACATTTCTTGCATCGGCTGAAACATCGCCAAATGTTATTTAAATTTTTCTGTCGGCTAAAATATTACCATTTACATTTCTTGCATGACTGAAAAATCGCCACTTTTACTTACATTTTGCATCAGCTGAAACATCGCCAAACCACATTTAAATTTTATGTCGGCTGAAATATTGCCATTTTACTCTTGCATCGGCTGAAACATCGCTTGTCTCATTTAAATTTCCGTCGGCTGGAATATCGCCATTTGCGCTTTTGTATCGGCTGAAATACCGCCAAATCTTGCATTTCATGGGCTGAAATATCGCCAAACTGTCCAAAGGCGTCATTGTTCGGAGGCATCATCTTCATAGCCCGAGAATACCATGCCATGGCCCGAGGACCCCACTTTATATCTTGCACATCATTATTTAAAGGCATCATGGTTCGGAGACCATTATCATAGCCCGAGGACGTCATTTCATACCTGCGAATCCTTTAATTTTGTGCCTCATGGCCCAGGACATCATGGTCCAAGGATGTCATCCGAACTATCAGAGGACAACATTCATGGTCCGACGGGAAATTGCATCATGTTTTAGTCTATGCACAATATACACCTATATTGCTCACTTACAGGTACACCGGCTGGCACCGACCTTCTCAGCAGGAGCGATTCCACTCCGGCTCCCGTAGCCTATCAACTTCAAAACACCTTTGCCTCCCCTGAGCATCGTATCCGTCCTTCAAATCTCCATCGGCATGTTCCGTCAATAGTTCCTGAACTACATACGGTCTGATTCCTGTAAGACCAGGGATATGTAGGCAGCTCAGAAACCAGAGCTCGGTCAAAATCTTTTCAAAACGCCACTTCCGGTCAAAATTGGCCATCATATCTTTACCCGACAACTCTTTCATCCTTCCCGGGTAAAGAGGGGCAGCTGTTGATATCCAATTTTTCCTTATGTATTTTTATATCCAAAATATTTTCAAAATAGCATATATAAGTACACCAAAGGGTTTTGGCATTTTAATAATTTTTAAACCAACTTATTACCTATTTTTATACCATAAAATCCGATAATTATTCCCAAACTATCATTTTGGTGGGAAATTTATTTTTATTCTCATATTTACATCAAAGTATAGCTAACATGATTTTTGCATATTTTTACAAATTTGTTTGGTATTTTTTAAAACTAAATTGCGTATAATTGCAATACTAGCCTCTTTAAGATTTTATAGTATTTTATAATTATAAAATTGGTTTAAGTATTTTTAAATTAATATTTATATGTCATTAACTAATTAAGTACCTTTAATTTAATTTCAAAATTATTTCTATCATTCTATAAAAAAATAAAAGGGAAAACTGGCTATTTAAGTTTTGGCCTTATTTCATTTCAATTATAACCCCAATTCCATTTCAATTTTAGCCTAAAATCAACCCAATTTCAAGCCCAATTAAACGACCCGATTTTTATTTTTAACTCGACCCCTTGACCCAATTCCTAAACCCATCCGGGCGTCTTTTTATATAATTCATTCTTTCCCTTTTTAATTCACCCTTACCCCGAAAACCCTAATCATTTACTAAAGACAGTCGTCCTCATCTCCCAAATACTCTCTAGCCCTCTCCGAAACCCTAGCTTTATTCCGCCTATTTTCGTCTCATCTCCACCGGAGTCCATGGCAGCCTTGGCCATGGATGGCTTATACCCACTCACCCTCACCGTTATACCTTGGCTATTCGAGGTTTTGAAGGTTGACTTTGATGGTTCGCTTTTTAGATACTCTCAGATCTATAGTTCTATGGCCTCTCCGACCATGGGTCAGCGTATTCAAGCTCTAAAAGCCTGATTCTTGACCTCTCTGACTCAAGATCGGACCTGTTTCCAAGCCTTTCTCATCTCTAGGGTTTTCTCCAAGAACCTAAGCTATTCGAGGTTCCTTCTCTATTTGTTTGCCTAGATCTATGCTGAATCTATGTTATACTTCACATTTTTAAATGATTTCCCCAAGTTTTCCTTTTAAAATAGCTTGATTTCAATTTAGTGTTTCTTTGATTTTCATGTGTTTCTTCTACTGTGGTTTTCCTACCTTGTCTTCATGAGATCTTCTACTGTATTTACATGACTGTCCTCTTATTATGATTCTCATGACCTTCTTCAACTGTGAAGTACGTGTCCTTTTCATGATCTCTGCATTTATTTCGTTGTTATTTTTGCCTCACTTACTTGCTTTCATCTTTAGACTTAACTATTAGTGAAAGCCCTAAAATTTGGGGCTCATTCGAGTCGTTGAGCTACTTGTTACGTGGTTTGTTTGTTTTTATTTCTGAACGTACTTCATTTCAAAACCCTAGCCTCTTTTGATCTATTTGAATTCCAGAAGTGTTTTCCTCTATTGCTCGATTGAATTTCAATGTTTTATTTTAACTTTTCTGACCTCTTTACAAGGCCTTTTACCTGACCTTTGCATGCTACCTGATGATTCCCTCTTCCCTGAGATGACTACCTTGTTCCTATAGTCCTCTACTCACTAATTTTGAATGCATGACACTCCTCTTTGTTTTAAAATCCAGCCTCACATGCTTAGTGTTTGTGCACTCTTTATAGGTTAAATTTCTTTCTCGAAACAACCTATGATTATGGACTGATTTCAAATTTCTTTGTTTAATTATGATTGCACTATTGAATTAATTCTTTCCTTTATTGTCTTGATTTCCCTTGTCTCTTGGACTTGTTTGAACTATTTTCCTTCTGACCTTTCTTTTTACTCAAGTTGATTGATTCCCTTACGTTGGTAATATTGATATTGGATTCTTATAGACCTTTCCTTGATTAGAGTCTGATGAATCTAACCTCTATTACTTGCTACGCACCTGTACTATGCTTGAAATACTTCCTTATTAGTCATATTCGGCCTATGTTATTTCTTTCCTTATTTAGCACTTGCATGTTACCGTTTAGTTTTTATTCCTTAATTAAAAGAAGTCTTTGATACTGATTTGATTGACACTTGTTCCCCTAATTACTGCTGATCTGTAATCCTTGCCTTATTTTTGCATGTTTCTCACACTATATATACTCTCTTCCCTTCTCTTTGAACACACACGAACCCAAAACACCATCCGAGTTCACATTTCACTTATACTCTCCCTCTTTCTGATACTTGCATTGCTGTGGACTGTTTGCTTTCTTCTGCATTCTTTGCCTCTATACTAGTATGTCTCAATTGGTTTACATGCTTCAACAACAATGTGTTTAATTCTGCCCATTTGTTTTCCCATTTTCTTTACAGTTCAGTATTTAAATAATGTGTACGATTGTTTGTTTGTTGTGAATTTGATACCTTATGAATTCCCTCACCCCCTTACCCCTTTGTATGTGAGTATGGTTCAAGGCGTAGCATCACTATAATATTGCTGTCTATGACTTTGAACTGGGTTCTTTGAACCCCTAAGTCAATCAATTTCCACTTCCCTTTCCCCTTTTATATGCTTGAGCTTTTGACTTGGGTCTGATAGTGTCCTAATCATTATCCAGACCTTGGCCTGACCTTCAAAAGGTCTGCTCCTAACTTGTTCAACTAAACAAGTGGTCAGGGGTGTGCCAACCTACCTTATGGCTAGGTATGACTACCACCTGTCATAGCTCCCTAATTCCCTTTCACTTTGCACCTATTCCTAGCTATAAGGTCTGCCCCTCTCTTGCAAGCCATACTTTGGGACCCCC